>WWET01000512.1:199892-210012 GCA_011038615.1 Limnodynastes dumerilii
GTGTGTAGTTACCAAAATGAATCAAGTAGACATCAACATATAAAACATTTAGAAATGGTGTGTTTGACAAACCTTCTAAAAAGAAATAGGAAAAGGATTTTTCACACACACATATATATCCCATTAACGGTCTAAGTTAAGTTGGGTGCACACCTACGCAACTATCAAGCTAATCATACAAGTCCAGACCATTTGGAACAATGTTGCAAGAGTATGTACGCTCCCATGATCTTGACTTTGGAGATAAGAAGGTTACTTTATGCTATATTCTCTGTATATATCCTTCTTCTCATTCCTTTATTGGAGTGGAGATGCAAAGAATACTCGGAAAGAAGGCGGTTTCCCCCCCTCCCTTACTGATAGAGAATTTAAAAGTTTAAAGAGATCGAGTCTGTCATCTACAAAGTTTAAAGAGAGAGAAGCTGCATCCAGAAGAAACAGTGATTCAATTTAGAGCTGTGAGTTTTGAACATTGGAACACTTTTATTCACTGCTAAGGTTGGATTGAACTACCACCACTATACAGACTTGTTTAGAGCTTGTAGGAATTACATAGGATTGCTCTCGTCTTCATCTTATATCTTTTAAATCACTGTGGAACATTTTTTGATGAAGTTTTAAGAACTCTTCTTTGGCTTTTGATACATCATCTGTTTTTTAGGAACCTATAAATAGTTATTATACACATTGTTTTACTTTTTGTATTTTTACTCACTTAACATTCATTACTATTGCACTATATGTAGGAAAAATTTTATTCATTTTATTAATAATACTCTGTATTCTTGAAGGTTTTTATGACTTCCCTTAATTGATTTTGTATTGCACTTTAAAATATTGTTTGATTTTGCACTATAAGACTTACTCTTCACCGATGTAGTTATTGAAGCACAAAGATAGGGATTACAGTAGAAAAATATCTGAACCCTCTTTATAGCACTTCATTTGTGATTTAGTTGGCACAGCACCACAATCAATCAACCCTGAGTCAATTACCATGTTTTAAGAACCATCCTTCTCAGTTGGTAGACATCCCCCTATTTATTGGCATTTGCACTTTATACCAATAGAGTGTAGACCTCTTTACACCTACCCCCTCTTATCTGTATCTCTATTAGTGGTGACACTCTCAGAGGTGTAAGAGGCAGCTTAGACATAGGCCCCAGCGCACTTTTATTCTTACCCCAAATGTTACCGACAGTAGAATGTCAGACATATGTGTGTGTTATGTACACGGGTATGATAGGTAGTTTTCTGTACAGCACAGGCAGATATCTGTTTAGTGTGTAAGGAGTGAATATTGTTTTGCAGATGATGATCTTAAATCTGCTGGTAAATTGGTACATATGTGTACACATCAATCAGCATCCTCATCAGGACTGGCCTTCGTCAGTAAAATTTTTAAGAGCTCAGATTGTCTGGCGTGTGTATGGGGCTTCAGAAACTTTCAGACAGCACTCCTGCATCATTACGGTTAGTTTAAAAAGCTGACACACAGATGGACATAATTTGTGTGTTTATTCATTGGTATTTTGCATCATTTGTATTTTATCACTTTTAAAAGACAGCAAAGATGACTTTACATTGCCTTGCAACATGCAGTTCATATGTCACATAAAAATGCAGAAGAAAAGAACATATTTGTGATTCAGTGGTTTGTAAAAACAAGAGCACTTTTACAAAAACCCCGGGATAGCTGGATTCTGCAAACCTTTTATGAAGGACACTGGATTAATCTAGAACAAATACTAGTCATTGTGGACTGAATCTAGAGTTCCAGAATACGTGTGTTTTTCATTCTGCTAGTGTGCATACGCGCATGGTACTCTATACAATGGCAGGGCAGGACTGGGGAAGATGCAGTCATCAGTTACGCTAATGTAAGGGGGGTATGTATAGTGAGAACGTGCTAAGCACCCTCTGTACTATCCAGACTTCCACTTCTTGTCTCCATTTTAGATGAGACCCAGAAGTTTTTCCATTGGGGTCCGATTGTGTAACTCTGTGCAAGGAAGGGTATCGACTCCCCTCCTAGATCCAGCTGGATACAGCTAGAAAGCTGTATCCAGCTGGAATCTGTCATCAGATCTCACAACTCTGCTTTTCTCAGAAACACCCTCAAAAGCTTGCACGGTGTATCATCTATATTACATAATTACATTGATTTATTCCCCCATAAAAAAAAAATTATGTGGCTGTTAAAAAGTAAGCAATGGCAAGAAAGGAGTAATCTACTCTTCGATTTACCCTACTCTACTCTGTGGTTCAGTTTGATTGCTTGTCAGAGACTATATACAAAATTGCCACAAGAGGGCGATAGCATACCATACTTATGCAAGGCTTCATTTTAAACACAGTCCCACATATCTCACCCTTTTCAGGCTTTTATCCTTTTATGGGGATTTTTCAGGAGTTCAGAATTCCATGAACTTTGAAAGATATGCATTAAATCTACATTTTTGTGTTTATTTTTATTGGATTGCATATAGAGTTTTTGTATTGAGATAGCAGTCAAAATAATGACAATGAGAATACCAACATTGCCAAGAATGAATGGATTAAAGTTGATGTCATACAATTGTTTTCACAGCCCAGCAGTAAAGCTGGGCCCACACTAGAGCGATTATCGTCACAGCGTGAGATTTTAGATAATTGTCTCAACTTTCCCGCTAGGTGAGAGGTAACAATATCGGTGCCATAGACGATAATCCGTCCGATAAAAAAAAAAAATGGCAATTTTTCCGTGCTTTTCTCTGAGTGCATAAAATCTTTTGTGGCCACAAACTATGCGATAATCGTCACGTTTTATTATAAGGGGCAGATCCGAATGTGATTGACAGAAGCATTTCAGGAGTCAAGCCGGAACAGGTCCATATGGGTATATCCTGTAACGCACACCATACGAAGATTCGTGCAAACACAATGATGGCTAATTGCAGGTTTAGTTAGGACAGTCGTTGAAATACATGGTCTTTTATTCAGTAATTATATAACGCCACTTGCAAGTACTGGTCACGTAATACAAACAGGAAGGACATTCTGTACATCAAGATAGACACACCCTACAGGGGTGTGGAAAGAACATAAAAATCGTTAGTTAACTTGTCAGATTATCTGTAATGGCCACACACTGCACGATTTTGCAAACGATAAATGATAATCATTCAGGAATCCCATCAGATGCGATTATCTGCTGGCGGACATTTTGGGAAGATTATCATGAGTTTCGGGAAAATATCGGCACCACACACTACAGCGATAATTCGTCCAATCTACGATAATTGGCAAATCGACACGATAATCGCTCTGGTGTGTGCCCAGCTTAAGTCCAGGAGCAGTGTAACTGTACTGACCTTAAAGAAAGCACCAGAAAACCCGAACAGACATTGAGGGTCACATGACAGAGGGTCACAATACTGTAATACAGTATCCACTAACAATCAATGATATTTCAGATGGCATTTCTACTAGTGTTTACAAAATGAAAGAGAATGCCTAACTGGTTGCAGAAATTAACATTATTTTGTCTTGTGCACCCTATCCATATTTATCATGTTAAATATAAAAATGTCAATGTAATGGATAATTCAACATTCAGTAAAATAATTATATATTTCTTATAAAGTCACAGGAACACCAAAACCTTTCAAAGTTTTATCTTTTCTTTTCTTTCCCCACTTAATTTCCTGCCTCTCTATTTACCTTGTTTCACTCAGCCCCTTCCCCTAATCATTGAGCACTAGTCAGTGGCATTAAGGCCTAGTCCTGACTGTGTGTTTTATGGAGGTTAATTGGTGGCGTGTCTCAATAGACTGCTGCAGGAATGAGACACACCCAATCTTTACATACTGGAGGGTCATTCATTGGAGTTTCACTTCCTTACATCAACATATCAGCACGTATAGCTCACAATCTTCCTTCTACAATCTAACCAACACTCTGGTGTGTGTGCTGGCAGATTCAGGCACATGCTTTCCATTATTACTATTATTATTAACGATAATGATAATAATAATAATAAAAAAAATAATTTCCATTCATTCTAAATTATGGTGCCCATTTTGCAGCCGATTTGGAAAGGATTGTGACCAGTCAAGACTTAAGGAATCACAATTTCGACACCTTCCGACAGATCATAAGTGGGTGTGTATTGGCGTGCCAGCACACTGTGTACCAATCCAGGCCTCCGTGCTGCCGACATTATGTGCGCTGCAGGGAGGGAAAGTTATGGTACCTGAAATGTATTGGTTTATAATAACCAATTGCTGGTTAAACACAAACTTTATCATGGATGACAGATGATGCTGTGAAACAGATTGTTACCGTATATAAAGAGAGAAAAAATGTTGGCAAAAATTATCGATTTAAGAGAGAATGTTCAGATCACTGCAGCCAACATATTGGGACTATGAAAAATGTATGTCCATGGATCATATCCGGACATCCCACTTGTATGTGTGCAGAACGGATATTATTACATTCAGTAAGCACAGGTTCACAAAGTGTAGACATCCGGGTGATGGGTGTGGGACGCCGATGCAAACGGACCTTTTTCAAAAGGATCATTCTTTCCCAGCCAGTTCAGAACCTCGCAGAGGCAAAGCAATCGATACAGTGAAGATAGGAGACGCTGCGCCGAATGGCAAGTATAAATTTAACCCCATTCTTTACCCTAATCCTTACCCTAACCCTCCCCTTCCCCTTCCATTACCTAACCCTCCCATCCCCTCAGCCTAAGCCTAAGCCTCCGCTACCAGCAGCCTGACCCTAAGACTCCTTTCCCTGCTGCCTAAGCTAAAATTCCCCGGAGAGTGTCACCTTTTTCGGTCGGGTCTGCAATGGGTCTCCAAAAAACGATGCTGGCATTTTCGTAATAGAGACAGCTGAAAATTAGCTTTCGGCTGTCTCTACTTCTAAAAGACCCAATTTGCAGAGGCAACTCCCACTGCGAGTGATTGCACCACTAGCCATTCCCCTCTCACCAACAGACTACACCCTACCTTACCTTAACATTTACCATTATGTTTATCTTAAGAGGAGTCTTCAATGGGAAGCGGAAAGCGCAGTGTTACCAGGTCTATTTAGGTGTATATGGGTGGTACCATCTTCACGCTGAGTGCTTTTTCAAACAGAGGTCTAAATATTGGTATTTCTGAGGAGCAATGTAAAAAGAAATCCCTGTGACAACCTAAGTCAGTCAAACCGGTTTTTCTATCACATCCCATCTCAACTGTCCAGTTGCATAAGCATTCAAGAGACAAAACAGTAAAGAGAAAAAAAAAGAAAAAGAAAAAAAAGAACCTTTCACACAATGAAAAGACTGAGCAACAAGATGGCCGCCGTCAGAGTCTGGGTTAAGTAAATAACAGGTCAACCACTTCTGTGGATTTGAAGCCACTTGTACTTCCGCTTTCACTGTTAGTGGTGTATCCGGAGTGCCACGCGTACCATAATTACTGATCAGGGACAGAAGGTGACCGACTCAGGTTCCATGGCAAAGAGACAGGGCCCGAGTCTGGATGGGCAGAGCTAGGCAGAGCCAAAAGGGACTTGGGGTGCAGCTGGGCAGATTTGCTGCCTTACAGAAGCAGCCAGAGGTTGACAGCTAAAAACAGCGCTTGGCACTCCATGCAAGGGGGCTGAGCGCTACAGCGCTATACATACATACACATGGAGAGCTAAGCACTTTTTAAGATGTTGGTTTCTAGCAGCTTGCTCTCACAGTGCAGGGAGAGCAGCTGCCAATGCCCTCCGCGCCCCATAGCAGCTGCAACCCTGTAGTTATGCCCCTGTTATTGACTGAATTTTTACAGGAGGAGTTGAGTATTGTTTGCGCTATTTGGCACTCTATATAAGCATGCATTTCTCAGTTGGTACTTCATGGAATGAAACGTCTGAGCAAATTTCAGGATTAATATAAGGGTTCTGTTTATTTGGAAAAAAAATCTGTATATTTGAACAAACTAATACTGCAAAGCGTACTATTAGCTTCTTGGGACTCAGATTGTTGCTACAAATTTTATATTCCATTTACAGTACAAACAGATGATGGACATAAAACCCAACCAGAAGACATACATGTAGAATTCATTTAGGATGCCAAGTAGCAGTAGAAACAGATGGCCTGCACAGAACACACATACTCAGACCACCTCCTACTCATCTACATGTACTGATAATTATCCTACTCTCCATTAGGATATAAATACAGCAACGCAAGGACTATACAGGAGGTTTGTGTTTACTTTCTGGCTGCAATAGACAGAATAAAGTTTGGGAACAGAGAGATAGTTGTGATCTCTGCCAAAACAGCAACGTAATTAGAGCCGGAGGAATCTTATCCACCTTCAGACATTATGCAAATTGCTTTAAGTCTACACACGCCACCAACTCCCTCAGCTCTGCCAGGAAAGAGGGGATAGAAAAAGGACTGAAATTCAGCAGAAATGATCATACACAAATTCCATTCATTCCATGAGCTGGAGCCGCACAGGAGCCTCACTTCCGGGAGATATTGATTGAAACATTATAGTGACTAGGGCTGTCTGTGGCATCACATCAAGCTACAGACTGACCTGCTGGCTGCCCCTAGTGTTACACAGGAATAAGCAGACTCATCTCCACAGCAGGAAACACTTTTATACTGATATAGATGGTGTAATACACATGAAGGACAGACACCGAAACTACAAATCTCCCAGACTAGGCATAGGAGAAGGGAAGGTAGAAATGCAATCAGGGGGGTAGATGCAGACCTACGGGCTTGTTACGTTTCATCGTATAGCGTATTTTCTATGCACTCCCTTAGACACACCCCTCGCTCATACATACTTCCCCCTTTTTACATTTCCCAAACCCTACCTTAACTTTTCTAAGCATATCTACTGATGCACGTAAAGGCTGCCTGTACGCAAGTGCCTAAGCACGCCCATACCGTGTGATTTAAATGCCTCACAGTTTTATGTACCTAATGGAATGGGTCATGTTGGAGGGTCTGTTATCAGTCCCAGAAGTGGGTGGGCCTATAAATGGGGTGATTTCCCGCTAGGGAAATGTCCCGTTTTCGCCACCATACACCTCTGCTGGGACCGATAATCCTAGCAGAAGAGGGGGGCCAGGGCTAGTACTATGCTGCTCTGACAGCTTGGATACCATCAAAGCATTCAGAGCAGCAAAGTACATAGATATACAGCAAAGGTTATTGCAGGCAGTAATACAGATAAGAATCAGCCAAAGTCGCGCTTCACACAGCGTGGTTTCGGGTGATCCCTGTCTGTACTACTCCCTGCAATAGCCGCTCCTGCTTATCTATGTACTATGGTGCTCTGACAGCTTTAAAGTATACCTTCACAGCTGTCAGAGCAGCTTTGTACATAGATATACAGCAGCAGCTTGAATAATAGGGAGCCATTCAGCTTGCTGATTGGCTTCCTTACAATATCGAGAGCTTTCTCCCGATTTAATCAAACATGTTGAAAGATCAAATAATCGTTACAGAGCGTTTCTGGTGCATTTATTTGATGTTTGAAAAATTTATCCTGGCCACTAACTACAGCAATTATTTGCCCGATCACCCGATAATGTGGTGATCGGGCTCTAGTGTATGGCCAGCTTAAGACCAGTTAACAATAAGCCAGAACTCAGTCATGTGAGTAAGTAGAATAAAGCTACAATTGTCCTTGCACAGAATGACACCAGCATTTCCACATGTACAGAATGAATATGTACATTAGAAGAATAAAGAATATGAATTCTTTTGGGGGGGGGGGAACAAAATTGTAATAAATGAATCAAAAGAAAATTCTGTAATACAGAAAAAAGAATAAAAGAAAATGCTATAAATCATGACTAATTCTTTCCTATCCTTACCTAAAAACAGTGCTAGAAAAACTGTATTTCATCCTACTGGTTACAGCAGTTTTACAAATGGAAGAGGTTTTATCCTAGGTTTTAAAATTCAGAAGGCGTATCATGCACCTGAGCCTAATAAGTGTCTAGTTCTGGGCTGTAGAGAGATTAATGCTGTCAGTAACAGATAGACACCTCACCCTAACACAAGTAACACCCTGCATACACATTGCTCTCGCTATGACCTATTTTATTCCACCTGACTAGGCGGGGTGCATGTAATGTAATGCAGTCAAAGATATTTGGCGACATTCTTATAGGTCAAAAGTCTACAGTAACACACTAAGAAACTGCTAGGAAAGATTCATTGCTGTATTAGGTCATATGAACCAACTGCTTCTGAAATAATTGTGCCTAATACCAGACAAAGGTGGAGCACATGATTACCACCCAATACCCAGTCCAAAATTCCACTGGCCTAGAGGGACAGCTTGACTCACTACCCTGGCAGAAAGTGGAAATATTTAAGATGTAGGCAAAGGGATCATAGATTCATAGAATGTGACGGCAGATAGGAGTCATTTAGTACATCTAGTCTCCCCAAAGTGTCTAGCCTGTTACTTATCCTTTTGCAATCATCTGCAAAAAGGCATATTTTCCCCGATAGTGGTCCAGATCCACAAATAACAACGTTATGGAGGAGAGGGCAAATGCGCCCTCCAGATATTCAGGTAGTTCCGCTCGTGTGAATTAAGGCTTCCTTATGGCAGAATAACTCAAACAATCTACACACGAGAGATGGGCGTGACAGGGCGAGTTCATTCCCCTCCTCCGTGCTGCATTTAAGACCCCCACATGTACGGAAAGCGTGCAGCAGTCAGGATACAATGCCACATGTTTAATATTGCCAGCAAATGATATGGCGGGAACTCCACCTGAAACGTTACCATCCCCAGAAGGGATTCCATTTACTATGGCCCTCTGCAAAAAAACATAGTATCCACATAATCAGCTTTAAATCCAATACAACATTTTCCAGCTTATTTAACAGTCTGCCATTTGGCACAATGTGAAAAGCCCCACTGAAGTCTAGATAAGCTATATCTACAGCCCACTTACTACTTTAGTGACCCATTTAAAAGTCAATAACATTTGTTTGACCAGATTCCCAACAGTGAATCCATGCTGCTGGAGATCCTGTAAGTTGCTGGATGTAAGATTCCTTTAATAGTTTTCAATAACATCTAGGAGAGTCTGCAACTTGGGAAAGTTTCACAGAATCACAAGCATGACTCTCATAAAACACTATTTCCATCTATTACAGCAGCTGAAGATCGAAGATTTGATCTCAAGCCCCATAATATCCATGATCCATGATGTAGATCCATTCTGGCGGTACCTCACGCAGAAATGAATCGGCCCCTTAAGGTGGAATACTGACATAGACGTATCATACTGATCATACACTGCAGTACATGGCAAATAAAATAATTGTTGTAAGACTGCTCTCATGGTCGGTTTCCTTTGTGTTAATATAAAGTAAGAATCTGGTAACAGGCTGTACAAATGGAAGCTTACACATCCCTCTGCCATAATGTACATTCTATTCTGTACAGTCCTATAAATAATTCACTAAAAAAGCTTTCTGGTCTCCTGCCTCTATATCAGAAGTAAGAAAAACTAAATATAAAAATATAAATGTCAGGCACTTCAAAACAACAGCTAATTACATTCGCAGACAAGAAGCCCTGAAGAAAACACTGACAAAACATGTTAGGAGATTTGACCCATTGAAACTCTGCTCTTCAGTAAGGGACACAGTGATAGAGTAGGGACACCCTCATCTCTCTGGGACCCACAGTTAAGCCTCTCATATTGTGGGGCTCTTATTTTGGACATTATTGTAGTTTTGTTTGTTGTATTGTAATTGTGTGGACATGTTTATGACTAAACCTCATATGATATATGTCCTCCACGAAAAGAAAGTATTAAAAAACAGTCATGGGAATTAAAAAAGCAACTAAATCACTTGCCACATTTCAGAGAGTTTCACAATCAAATTCATCATAACAACATCCAAAATACATCCATGTGGACAACCCCATGCAGCTCTTTCATCTTTTAGAGAACCAATTTAGCCTGAGGTAATGCACTTAGCAACAGATGAGAGAGAGTAGAGATTATCATCACAGGTATACCAAGTGCTACAACAGGAGAGATTATATATATATATATATATATATATATATATATATACACACATATATATATA
>WWET01000512.1:214255-232379 GCA_011038615.1 Limnodynastes dumerilii
CCTCCATCTCCCGCAGCCTGACCCTAACCCTCCCTTCCCCTGCAGCCTGACCCTAACCCTCCCTTCCCCTGCAGCCTGACCCTAACCCTCCCTTCCCCTGCAGCCTGACCCTAATCCTCCCTTCCCCGCAACCTACCACTAATCATGGAAAGGTCACTCAACTTTCCCATGGTCTGGGTCGCAGCGGCGTTTCCGAAACGGAATGGGTGGGTATGCCGATCGGCATACTCACCCATTCTAAAAAAAAAAAATCGAAACTAAAGGGGTATTCGAAATAGGTACATCCGAAAAAGAACTTTCAGATGTCCCTATTTCGGAAATCAGACTTTCTTAGCGGGGACTGCAACCGTCGCCAGATGCAGATTTCGGTACTACTGCAAATTTCTGCAAGCTTAACTCGTAAAGTAGGCCCTTTCTGTCACAAGTTTCCTGTACAAGAGAAACATATTGAAATATGGACGCATGTTTGTCGGCATAAGGCGGCCTGGGGCTTTCGGATCTTTCAGAATCTGCTGCTGACGGATCTGCATCAAAATCAGAAATTTTAATCCTGACCAGGATCTCTAAAACAAAGAATCTGGCAGACAGCAATCCAATAAAAACCCATGCCAACTTCATGATTGATTTGTTCTGAGTTCCTGCAGTGTGTTCTGGGAAACAGAGACGATAAAGCGCGCTACAAATAATGTTTTAGTGTTACATTTTCATCAGCCTTGCCCTAATCAGCAGAGCATTAAAATAGCATTTTTAAAACTGAACTCTATTCCACATTGAGGACTCTTCCTTCATATGCCAACAGAACACAAATCTCAGCATAATGGCCCATATTCAGAGTACCAGACGTATAACATATACACCCGGTGTTTAGCGATTTTTACTACTGCGCATGCGTAGTAATTTTTTTTACGTAAACTACGTATCTTTTTCTTACGTGGATTGCGTAAATGCGGTCTCTGAATACGGGCCAATGGCTGGTATGCTAATGTGCATTTTTTTCTGTTTACATTTTTAGAAGTCATTTTCAGATGTTAACCTCTAACAAAACAAGATCTGACAGATTAAGCAGAGAAGCAGTTCAGGAATGCAGCATTTTACTCTGAGAATATTTTGGCAACAGGCTACTCCTCCGGGATCAAGGACCTTAGGTTTTCAGCTTTAATTTAACTTCATGACCTTTGGTTTGTTTGGATAAAAAACAGTTCTGCTTCTCTGATCTCTTGTCCATTATAAAAATAAAGGTTGAAATAACTGCCAAGGCTCCTAATCTTTCAAAGAAAATACATCCCATTATTATTATCCATTAATTTAATCAAGCTCCACAAATTTACAAGGACACACATCACCTATTGTAAATAAAACACAAGCGAGACAAGATCTGCATGTGACGTCTTACAATCTAAATGGGAATGAGAAATAAATGAAACACAAGGTGTGGTTCAAGCATGTTGGAACCTTGGCCAATGGAAAGCAGACATAAGGATAAACCTAGAGGGGTCTGGGTAATTTTCTCTGAAGGTCTCCTTTTTGCTTTGTTCCTTATCATTAA
This sequence comes from Limnodynastes dumerilii, assembly GCA_011038615.1. Classification (NCBI taxonomy): domain Eukaryota; kingdom Metazoa; phylum Chordata; class Amphibia; order Anura; family Limnodynastidae; genus Limnodynastes; species Limnodynastes dumerilii. Next base: position 215,802 of record WWET01000512.1, read on the forward strand.
TCAACATGTGAACAACAATATGTTAACACAACTAAAACTAAACGCTGCCCAAGCACTAGAAATACTTTTTGTTCACAGCAAGAAGTGTCCAAAAAAAAATAAAATTCCCCACTGGGGAAAGGTCCCGATATCGGTGCCACACACTACTTGCTACTCTAAACGATAATCGTAGTGTGTGGCATGTTGACATGGCAAGTCAATGTGTCGCAAGATTTGGTCCGAAATCAGTCAGAAATTCTAAACAATAAAATTATTTGACCCAAGCGTTGGACAGTTTTATATGCGCTTTTAAAAATCCATCATACCTATACACTAGATCGATTAATTGCCCGATCACCCAATAAATGGATGATCGGACTAATTATCGCTCTAGTGTGTGGCCAGCCTGTGTGTATGACTGACAGGAGAAAAAAAAATCTGCATTTATTATTTTGTTTAATAAAAGGGAGTTGGTAATAGAACACATAGAGCAGCGTTATATACAAGAAGTCATTTTTAAATATTTAAAAGAGGGAAAAAACAAAAACAAAAAAAAACACAAAATGGTTCTATACTGCTATTAACGCATTTACCATAAAAAAAATGACCTTTAGGAGGCAAAATATAAACAGAATCCTTAAAGCATTGTTCTAATGTAAACATTTTTGCCTTCAGAACTGGGGTCAGATTCCAACGATGGCCCTATCTTAATGTAGTTTGAATGTTTTCCCAGAGTTTAAGAAGGAAAAACGTAGATAGATTATATACATATCTAGACTACAAGCTCGTTAATCTCACACACATATAAATATGCAAATTAATGTTCAACCCTTGCACCCTTAGACCTACTTTGCCACATTAACTGGTGTAGGCTAAAGAACATAGGAATGTCTGTAGCAGACAACTATAGTAAACACAAGATGTGTTGACCAATGGTTGTATGTATGTCCACGCTCCTGCAAAATAACATTTATTACTTCATGGATTTCCCACAGTACGTAAAAGGGAAATTGTGTTTCCCTTTTAAATACTGCAAAATAAATAAAACTAAGTACAACAAAACAAAGATACATATAATTTACAATGTTACTTGCTGGGTTTTATATCCAGCATAATACATATACCCCTGGGTCTGTTGAAGTTTGTGGTGGCACACTTACACACATACATGAACACTATCTGATCCTGGAATGCAGCCATACTGCATTCTCCATGACTCACAGCAGCCTTCCTCTAATTATACTTATCTGTGCACGTTATCTAAATTACTGGCTCACACACACATACACTGCGCGATTACTGCTCTGCTGGCCATGTGTGGTATTCCATTCAATTATAATTTGCATAAAGGAGCAAGATTTAATTACTGCCAACAGAGTAGGTCATCTTTTATCCCATAATCAGACACATGGCACGGCTGACAAACAAAAAGACCACCTTCTGGGTGCTAGACATTCCCCTTGCAAATTGCAAATACATAATATATGTGTGTGGCTAATGAGAAAACCACCACTCGGTTTAAAAAGTTGGCTCCCCTGGCTAAGAACAAATTAAAATTATTTCTAAGGTCAATTTACACAGATCCTAAGTATCAGTAAAATTAGATTTTTTTTTTTTATTGTAATTTTTGTGCTTTTGGATTCCATAGTCCCAAACTTCAAATTTACTTGACACAGGCCTCATCGATTTTCCTCATAATGGACTAGTCTCCTGAATTTCAAGAATAATCCAGAGAGAATGGTCTGCCCACTCACATCAAGTTCAGGTGAAATGGAATCTGCCCCCATGGACTATAAATTAGTCACACGACCGTTTGATTTCTAGTCAAAACATACTATGCTCTCAAAATGGCTTCCTTCACAAGAGAATTCAGTCACAAAACACCAGCGATACTGAAGACTCTGTTTCATCCAACCAAGATAGATTTCATGCAATACAGTATATTAAATCCATAGCAACAGACCTAAGCATGTAATAAGGACCACACCTACACTATGCCTCTCTTCATCAGGAGTTTTGTAAGAACAATCCATTTGTCACTATTGCGGGTGTTTGTGGCTTTTATGATTAAGGTGATTAATCTCTCACTGTCCCCAGCAACAGAGCAATTCATGTTGTAATAACATAATTAATAAGCATTTACTGCTTTAGTACAAAGTGAACATGCACTACCCTGAGACACAATCGCTCTGACGAAAGCAGGAAGAACACTTCAGCACTAAGTCCCAGCAAGGGAATGTGTGTGTAGAAAACATTCACATTCTTTGAAGAGTCACTTTTCCCTTCCTGTCCTCTCTGCCATCTCCTCTGGAGTACAGGGATTTCCCAGGAGCCAAATCCAATACAAGAGGAAACTTCTGCCTTGGTCTTGAAGTAAAATAGATCAAACGTTTGTGCGACTGCATCAAAATCAGCCTTTACTTTGTAAAATGCAGCTTTCTGAATCCTTTCTACCTGGATCCCTAATGTTTCTTTTATCACCTTTCCCTGAAAGACATATGCTGGGTACATGCTGCATCAAATTTCACACATTACAACGTATGGCACAATTTTAATATTATTATCGTTAATATCGTTATCTTTGGTACTACTGTAGGGTGCGGTCTACCTGAACTTTTCTACTTTGGCATGCGGTTTACCAGAACAATGGGGCTTTATACTGTATTTTATGATATTATATTGATGTCTAATCTTTGTAACAAGTATTTACATTCTCTAATGATATACACGATGTATGTCATTCAGAGCACTCCTTTCTTAGTGCTTTCCAGCAAGTACGATCAAGGTGTGATTGAAACAGATCATTAGGAACGCCTCTCATTTTCTTTAAAATGTGTATTTTGGCATCCAACCATAACCATTCAATCACTTATGTGTTTATTCCGAACACCCTCATAATTCTCTTGATGGCTCACTGTAAAATGGTGGTAACGGATGGCATTTAGATTTCCATTGGTTGGAATGAATCACTTAACCTGTTTTGCATTCCTGACTGGTATAAGAGTGTTTCTGTCACACCGTTGCACATAAAAATGTCAACAATCGGAGCCTTACTTCAGACCAATAACCCCAGAGCCCATCAATTCTATGTCCATGATGTTTTGTAATGAGATTTGGATGGGGTTAATGTCTGTACCAACCTCGAGCATGATGAGCAATGATGGCTCCACATACCTCTTTGCACATATTAAACCAGTTACAGTACTACTAGACTTTCCTGTAAGAGTCACTATTGTGTTAATGGCTATTTCCATGACAAAAATAAAATCTGCCACAAACTCAGGTTGCAATGTAGTTTGATATTTATATCCATATAATGGAAAACAAATGACATGGCTTTATTCCCCACCTCTGTCCTGATCTCTGTACACACGTCGGGTACACAATCAATTGCAAATCCAGTAACAATGCCAGACTGTTTCTAAAACTTTGCAAGTGTGTACCCCTCTTTAGACCCAATTGCTTCATACAATGCAGCAACATTTTACAAAAAAAAAGAAAGCATAAAAAAGCTGGGTACACACAGGGGAGGATTATAGCAATGCCACATTTTCAAATGGTATGAAGCCATACACTCTAGCCAATACAATACATGATGAGTACAGTACTGGACAGCAGACACTAGTAAGATGACGGAGCTTACAGATGCTCATCATGTGATCTTTATGATAATAGTCAGAAAAAACTCCAACGTGTACCATTAGCATTAGAACATAACAATAGTTATAGATGGCAGTAAAGATCTATAGTAATGAATAGAGAAGCACAGACTTCACATGTGGACTAACCTCTCTAATCTCATAGTGCACAGGTAAAAGGTTATAACCTTTGCTAATGTTTTAATAACTTCCATACCACCAACTGTAATTATAAGGTTTTGGATTCTATGGAAGCTTTCTTTGAATGGGAGAGACCTAGTACTTCATCAACTGGTCATTATTACTAAACCAGATATACTTGGTCTATAAATGCTCTCCCTATACCATAGCAGGACAGCAGGATGGTGGACTTCAAATTACCCTCCCAAATCCATATGAGAGCGAGTATTTTATTTTCCCCAGATAACAAGACATGCATTTATTCCCATATACACTTCCTGTCACTGCACCAATGATTATGATCGGAACACAACAAATGCTTAAGCCAGGTAAATAATATAGCATTATAGGCCTGAAAAATCAGGCAGTGTATATTCTGAAGAGATTTGCCAAATACTAACAAAGATCCTCTTTGCTATCTGACCATTTCGGCCAGAGTCAGGGACATTGTACAAATGTATAGCCAGCATTATTCATTTTTCCAAGCTGGCTCTCCACATTTTATAGTGGGGTCCGCAGATCCTCCCAACGACTGCATTGGACTCAGGATCCAATATCAGCTCACTGCGCAGCAGTTAAAGAAAATACGATCTTTGGATTTAGTGGACTGTGATGTGAACATTGAAGGCTCCACGCTTAATGGGAAGAAAACCTTAGCATGTTGAACAATAGTAAGTTATGGTAGGAAAGAATGCACATTGCTGGTTATTATGCACAGGGGAAGACACCACTCGTGCTGTAAGCAGAAACATGTCTGAACATCAATACATCAGCATGTTCCCCAGTGGCTCCTACTCCTTTTAAGCTCAGAAGTGACAGGAAGAAGCAGTTCTGTTCAATGGCAACATTCCATCAACTTCAACCATTGTGCATTAACATCCAGCACCTTTCCAGGACAGATACTACTTAGCGCAGGAACTTGGATCATTAGGGTGTTTTCACATGATGGTAAAAGCCAAGCAAATAACCTCTAAAAATAGGCTTTAGAGGAAGCACATATGAAACCCGCAGGTCAGCCTTGTAAAATATTGACCTATTAACTGCAACAGCATCATACTAGCCAGTATCTGACAAACAAGAGGATAAAAGGTCCCAAAATAGGTGGCGATTTTTGTGCTATTTTATCATCCCTGAAGAATCCTGTATGCCCACTATGGAGCTTGGCCTCTGAATATGATATACAGGTATAGTGGCATCTTGATCTTATACATACATATCCACGTCTTTAGAACACAGCAAAGTATTCATCAGCAAGCCACATCCAGTGCTGCAATAACAACCAACCCCGTAGCCATTGGCTCCAGGACATTCATTGAGAAGTGCATTGTTGCAGATTCCACATAGATGCAATAAACAGGAGTTTGTCATCCAGCACTGTCTAAATTTTATAACACACCCTCCAGGGCGCTCCAGTCAACAAAAAATACCAGAGCAATTAGGGTCCCATGAAATGCCCACCCACTAAACAATACCGTTACCTTGAGGCCGAGATAGGTCAGGAATTCAGAGGACATCTACTTTTATAAAAAAAAAATTCCTAGCAACCACTTAGAGGGCGTGGTTCGCCGGTACGGTGTGTCGCATTAACACAATGCAGCCACGACAACAGAGGTTTTTTTTCTCAGCTGCAATTCAGACAAAGCAGACACCGCAACAGGTAGGATTTTTCCCTTAACCTTCCCCGTTTATCTACCTATCTAACCCTAACCCTCCCGACATTAACCACCCTTATCCCACAACCTAACCTTAGCCTGCACTCCCTGGAGCCTGACAGTAACCCTTCATTGTATCTGTTGCAGAATATAGATCTTCTTAATTATAAAGCTGACAGCAATGGTACAGCTGAAATGAAACATCCGCCATTGCCAAAAAGAGGCAGTTTGTACCCACAACTGCATCCCTTTTAAGGCATCTACCTTATCGTCTACTTATCGGTTCAAACCTCTAATGCTGGCCACACACTTTGCGACCTGAACACTAATCAGCTCTCTTTCTAGCCAATGCCAGTAATCATTCAGATGCCATAATTTGTAGGATAATATGTCTGATCCGGCATTTAGACAAATGAACACACAGCATATGGAGGGTTTAAGGGACTCCATGTATAATAAACTGACAAAATAAGTCATTGACTTCTCTGCCAGATAAGAAAGACAGACACCTATTTATTTAAATCACATAGAACCTATCCAGATTAAACATTGACAGTTTAAATAACACATAAGTGAATCCATTTCATGTTCTTATAATAGCAGTGGTTATTTTATTCTATGTGGTTGCTAGACAAGTTGTAACACATGTACTCTCTGCCTCATGGAAATGGTTGAGTGGAAATCTTTATTATTATGGTAAAAATAAAAACACCTCACAATTAATAACACAGATTACATCAGTCACGGACCAATGCAAGCAATCGCTTCTTCCAACTCTTACATTTTTATGTTTGTAGAACAGCATTTCAAAATTTCTTCCTAGATTGAATTGCATTCAAAAATATGACAATACCACAAAATGAATAAACACCGCCATGATAAACAAGAACCCAATGTGCAGAATAGGCCACAATGGAATGCAATCATGCACCCTGTCCAGACATGAGAACACCAAATACGTAGGGGATGCATAATCCCAGTTACCCACACACAGACATTCCCGCATAGTGATCCAGCAGTGTAGAGGTTGTAATCCCAATTACACATACACACAGACATTCCCACATAGTGATCCTACAGTGTAGAGGTTGTAATCCCAATTACACACACACACACACACACACACATTCCCGCATAGTGATCCTGCAGTGTAGAGGTTGTAATCCCAATTACACACACACACACAGACATTCCCGCATAGTGATCCTGCAGTGTAGCAGTTGTGATCCCAATTACACACACACACACACATTCCTGCATAGTAATCCTACAATGTAGCAGTTGTGATCCCAGTTATCTGCACTCAGACATTCCTGCGTAGCAATCCTACAGTGTAGAGGTTGTGACCCCAGTTACACACACATATTACAGCATAGTAATCCTGCAGTGTATCAATTGCAATCCCAGTTACACACACACACTCCTGCATAGTAATCCTGCATTGTAGAGGTTGTGATCCCAGCACATACACAGATATTTCTGCATAGTAATCCTGCAGTATAGAGGTTGTGATCCCAGTTGCATACACACACACTCCTGCATAGTAATCCTGCAGTGTAGAGGTTGTGATCCCAGTTGCATACACACACACTCCTGCATAGTAATCCTGCAGTGAAGAGGTTGTGATCCCAGCACATACACACACATTCCTGCATAGTAATCCTGCAGTGTAGAGGTTGTGATCCCAGCACGTACACGGACATTCCTGCATAGTAATCCTGCAGTGTAGAGGTTGTGATCCCAGCTGCGCACACACACACACACACACACACACACACACACACACACATCCTGCAGTGTAGAGGTTGTGATCCCAGCTGCACACACACACATTCCTGTATAGTAATCCTCCAGTTTAGGGGTCGTGATCCCAGCACATACACAGACATTCCTGCATAGTAATCCTGCAGTGTAGAGGTTGTGATCCCAGCACATACACAGACATTCCTGCATAGTAATCCTGCAGTGTAGAGGTTGTGATCCCAGCTGCACACACACACATTCCTGTATAGTAATCCTCCAGTTTAGGGGTCATGATCCCAGCACATACACAGACATTCTTGCATAGTTATGTTATGCCTTGCATAGATATAGAAACATAGAAATATGGCAAAAAACAACTGTGCAAGACTGTTAATTCCTCACTCGTGGCTCTCTCCTCCCTCTGTGTCCCCTCCATTTCCCCTTACTCTCTCCTCCCATTGTTATACCGAACATGCAGGGCCGGCCCTAGCTATAGGCGGTATAGGCGAGTCGCCTATAGCGGCATCTTGCCAGAGGGGGAACCCTAGGGAAGAAAAGGAAACACAATACATGTGTAGCAGCTCCTAGCCCTTGTAAAGTATGTATCTTCAGTCAGATGATTGCACATTGCCCCCAAGTCAGATTATTGAACACTGCCCATTGGCACCATTGTACCTCCACTGTGACCCTCTAATAGCAGAGTTGATTGTCTGCTAGGGGGCACCAACCAAATCTTGTCTAGGGCACCAAATTGGCTAGGGCCGGCCCTGCGAACATGTAAAGTTGGCATTACAATATTCTGTCTGACAAGCGAAGTGTTAATGATAGAAGAATGCAGATCTGTTAACCCTGTGGGCACTTTTGTGCTGGCAGGATAATGGTCAGCATTCTAACCATTGCTGGTTACATACCAGACCTACTCACACAGTCATTACAGCATAATAATCCTGCTGTGTAGTGTGTGATCACAGTGCCTACAGCACAGTAATATCCTGTGACCCCGGTATAGAAAGCCTGCAGTGTAGTGGCTGTGATCTACCCACACTGACAGCTGCCATTTGATTCGTTCTTGTGTTCTGGTATCCAGCAAGATGCCTTTTACTTTTCCTTATTGTTTTAAGGATTCCAGCCAGTGTCACCATTACTATAGCTCAGACCAGGGATAGGCAAACTGCGACTCTCCAGGTGTTGCGAAACTACAATTGTCATCAAACCTTGTCAGGTAGCAGCTAAGCTTTTGCAGGTAAAGCATGCTGGGACTTATAGTTCCACAACACCTGAAGAGCCGCAGTTTGCCTATCCTTGGCTTAGGCAAACACTCCAACTTTAATTGTGTGTGATTCAGAAAATACCATTTCACAGACGTGCATTCAGTAATTAGTGAGATGTGGAGACTTTCCTTTACAAGCACTGGTCACACGGCACAAGTGGGTTAGTGGAACTGGTGTTGTTATTGCTACAACCCATGCATTTACCTGTTCATATCATCTTCATTATTACTACTAGAACTGCTGAAAAAAAGGCAGAAAGAAAAATAAAATTAAAACAAGCGCAACAGAGAATGACTTCTGAGGGTGAAATTGTCAGAATAAAAGCCACTATCTACTAGGAAAACGCGAAACACGTCCCTATTACACAACAGCACATCCGCACCCTTCAAGCTTTCCACCGGCGAGGTGCTAGGACCCACCGAGTACACAACATTCGCATGGTGGGAGACAGCCGAAATGCACTAACAGAGTAAGGGCTTGTTTTAGCCTTTACGTATAATTAATTAATAGTTGCGCACTGACCCCAATTTCTGGGGGGCCAGTGGCAGAGCCGTAACCAGGCGTGTGCAATAGGAGCGGTCGCCCAGAGTGTCAAGCCAAAGGAGGGCACATTAAGTTCATTTTTAAGGTTAAGCTGGTTATTAATGCAAGGCAGGGGGCACCATTTTTCCTTTGTGCCCCTAGCTATGGCTTGGCCATAGGTCTCCCCTCACACGTATAAACTTTAGGATCACACAGCAGTCTTCTAATGGAAATCCGATGGACGGAGGTTTGACCACATTGGGAGCAGACTTATGGATTCGGTTCATTAATCCCAAACATCTTGGTGCCATTACTGAGGTTTACTATATGGAGACGTTGCTGTCTCCAGTACATTCCTGCATACTTCTACATACCATGCATGCCATGAACAGTTATATGGGGCACAGTACTCAATGGGTTTTTATTATGAGCTGATGCAAATTTACTATGGTTCAGTACTTTAATTCATGTAATCAAATCCTCACCAGGGAATCTTCTGTTGCATTCCATTACCAGTCGTAGCTAGACATTTCTGTAGTTTCATTTGCTGGTGAATTATGCAATATTAATATGCTTACACCTTGGCATCTGGTTACCATCCTAGGATACAGAGAATTCTCTACAAATACAGACATTTAATGAATCAAAGCATGTTCTACCGGAGTACTGAGCGGACTGAAAGAGTCAGGACAGATGTAGGTTGTCTGATATTATAGCAGTTCCAATAAAATGCAGTGTCAGCTTTCTGGCCTACATAGTATTAATATATTGGAAGAGCTTCAGCTGTCTCTTAAATAGGAATAAGGAGGTAATAGTTTATTAGTTTAGAAACAGTTGAAGTGGAATTTTATACCAACATTGAACTTCAAAAAGATAATATCAGAAAATTTCATTTTTGTGAATTATTGGTCCATTAAGAGCTTATCCCCACAAGAATCTGCCGAATCGCCATAAAGTGAGAAAGTGTAGCAACAGCAGAGAGGGGCTGCCCACACACTCAGCAATCAAACCCGAAGCTCACAGTTTATTGTGCGTACTTTTCCACTGAAGATTAAATAGATTGCTTCTATGTGATGTTGTTTTAATGTGTACTCATACTGAGTTTCATTTTAAACACACTGGTCCGGATTCACAGTTACGTAGTTTTCGTCTTACGTATGTTGTTTTAAGAATTCAGCTACTACGCAATCTACATACAGAAATGGTTCGTAGATAGCCTAAATAAGCTACTACACATGCGTAGTAGCTTAATTCTTAAAACAAGATGAAAACTACGTAACCGTGAATCCAGACCACCAAGAGTAGACCACTGTTTGTTTGTTCTTACAATGAAATCTAACTTGTTCTATGGAAAAGCTACTTTGAATACTCAAATGACATGTTAAAGTTTTGTGACCATATTCAGTAGATCTGTATAAGCCATCCACATGCTCTCCTGCTGTTAAACCACAGCACACTCTGGGCACAGCAGATGCCAAGAAAAACATGCTGGGGCTAGTAGTTCCCAACGGGATGCAGTTGCCTGTCGGAATAGCTGTATTTTGTTCGAAATAGGCAGATAATAGAAGTTTGCTATTGGAAACCTATTTCCCCGTTCCCAATAACGAGAGGCTGCATGGTCTTTTGGAAATAATGCCCATCGTAACCAGTGAACCACACTCATTCCCAACACCAGAAGAGCCACAAAGTTATCAGGCCTCATAATTATAGACACCAAATTAGCCATTATGGCAGACCCCAACACGAAGAAATCAGAATATGCAGAAAACTGAAGCTTTATGTCAGCTAATGTCATTTATTACTGGGTTTAATTTATTCATAAACTATCAAAGGGAATAATCGCCTAAAGCATGAAATATTGTTTGAATAGTTAGACATTGCTTAAGACACCACAAACATGCTGTTATTTAAAATGCGATGGAATTAGCACTTTACTGACATGCCAGATATGTGGATGACAGTAACAGGTGTTCCACACATGCACTTGCCAGGAAGATTAATGGCAGAAAGATGCTCCCAGCTTTATTTATCTTAGAAAATCTGCAAGATGTTTTCCAGACAAAAGGATCTTAAACACTTAGCACAAGAACATGGAGTGTTTTCCCAAGTGATTAATGAAGCTGTATGAAAATATATTTACAAAATAGGTTTGGTATAAAAAAAATACAAAAATAATGTACAGAACGGCTTTAAGTTGTTCAACGACACTCTCTGCTATTAACGGAAATGATAAAGCTGAAAACGTGACCAATTTCATCCACTTTAGGAATAATAGACCGGATCCATGGTCCTAAAAAGTGGGTGATTTACAATCACTAGGATCATACCTAGATCCGTTTGACCCAGAGATGTGCAGTCACCCATACCCTGATCTGGGGCTGATGGCCGCACTGTGTGAATGCACTGTAATTTTACTTAATGATTGGAAGTCTTAAGGTAAGGTCCTGGGTTCAGCAAGAGGAGTGGTCTCCGTTGCACTTGTCCAGAGGGCTGGATCATTATTGGATCTCTGAAGGCTCTGTATATAAAGCATTAGTGGAAGCCTGGATCCAATATGTAAAGTTAAGCTGAATAGAGGTGTAGTTTGGGCTTCCCAGTGTGTGTGATGTGTTGCTCTAATTTTCCCACTTGGAGTTTGGGAATGATTTGTTTGTAAGATAAGGATATCTAATGCTGGCTACACACTATGGACCTAATTCACAGATAAGAAAATGAGTGCTTTTTAGGTGTGTATATTTAAGAAGGGATATACTGCACATGCGTGGTACCTTAATATACGCAATTTACGTAGGACTTAAGAACGGCTCCGAATCACCATTACGAACCTTTTTCCTCAAGGTTCGTACTGACTTAAGAATAAAAGGGGCGTGTCAGGAAAAGTGAAGACTGAAGAAATAAGAAGATGCCGCCCTACGCACACAACTATGATCCTAAAGATAAGGTAGCCCAATAGCATTTGTAAGTCGGTTAAATTGAGGAAGTGTCAGGATAGTCGCATTGCTACTTTTTGCGTATAAGTAAGAACCTAAATCTTGTTTAAGTGTGAATACGGTCCTATGTGACCAGAGGGTTATGTTTGTAACCGGGGACAATGTATTGGACACACGCTAACTCATCATACTGCAATGACTTCTGGGATTGAATCATCATCAAGGAGATTTACAAACACTTCAGGGAGACTCCCTGATAAAAGGGGCTCCCTCTTTATCTGTAGGCGTACGTAACTTAGTTCCATAAGGCAGCCTTAAGTCACCCAAGTGGATCATCGGTTCATACAACCACTTCTCCGCATGTAACCACTAAAACTTGCCCCTAATCAGGGTCACCTTCAGAACTTGTTGGGCTCAGGACACACCAGTGGGGCCCCGCCCCCTATATGACATCATCAGTGACATCACATGGGCAGGGCCTCTCAGACCTGCGTTACCACCTGGCCCTAATGATGGTGGGCCCCCATCAGCTGCGGGCCTGGAACAGTAGTCCCGGCTGTCCCCCACCCTGTTGGTGGCCCTGAGGCCAAATTTACTAAGCTGCGGATGTTGCCCATAACAGCCAATCAGATTCTAGCTGACATTCTCTAGTATGTAATAGGAAAGTGAGAGCTAGAATCTGATTGGTTGCTATGGGCAACATCTGTTTTTCCCTTGTAGAACATATCTGCACGATAAACAGTTTATAAGAGAAATTCCTGAACACTACAGAAACGTAGAAGACTGATGCCATATTTACACACTGGCATTGGAAGAATGCAGCTACAACAATCCTAAACAACAAGAAAGAATTCAGAAGAAAGGGAGTTCAGACAGAGAATTCCCTGTTACAAAGAATAATGGACAGTCATCACGATGAGCGAGTTATTTTACTGCCTACAGAAATTCAGGATATATGGTTTTGCTAAATAATAGTCATAATGGGATTAAGAAAGGAACACGTTTAAATTACATACTAAAAACAAGCAGACAAAATCATTATAAATTAAATAACTTCTATACAATCTCATGGAAGCTAGATCTTGGGCATTAACAAAGTCTCAAAGATTACGGCAAAATCAGAAAAGTGTTAAAAGAAATAACAAAAACCAAAATAACAAAAATAAAAAAATAAAAATTTCCAACAAAAGCTGTACTAGTCATGGAGGAGGAATGTCCATCTCCAGAGGGCTATCTAGGGATGAAGCCTCCATTTATTAATGGGCGCAGGGTGACTCTCTTTAAAGTCTTTGTATATGCTGTTAAACCAATGTCAAGAGGTCACAGTCATTTATATTAAATGATGACAAGTTCGTGCATGCCTTTACATTGTGTCTGTACTCCCCTACCCCCTCATCCAATTTTTATCATTCCATAAGCAGAGATGCCTTTACCTAAAACGCTGGCTCAGGGGAATGTGTTAAGTCACTTATTACATGGCTACTACTATCTTCTGCAAGACTCTTAAGTTGGCCATACACTAGAGTGATTATTGGCCTGATCACCCAATTATCGGGAAAATAATTGCTCTAGTGTATGGTACAGATCAAATTTTGAAACGCCAAATAAATGCACCAGAAACGCTCCAGTACCATAATTTGAACTTTTGATATGTTTGATTTAAATCGAGAGAAAGCTGAATGGCTCCCTATTCTTCATAGCTGCTGCTGCTTTATATCCATGTACAAAGCTGCTCTGACAGCTTTGAAGGTATACTTTACAGCTGTCAGAGCAGCATAGTACATAGATATACAGCAGCGGCTATTGCAGGAGTAGTAGACAGGGATCTGCCGAAAACACGCTGTGTGAAGTGCAGTTTTGGTTAATACTTATCTGTATGCATGCAATAGCCGCTGCTGTATATCTATGTACTTTGCTACTCTGACAGTAAAGTATACCTTCAAAGCTGCCATAACAGTTTTGTACATAGATATAAAGCAGCATCAGCAACAACAGAGAGCGCTGCCCCCTCCCCTCTTCCGCTAGGATTATCGGTCCTAGCAGGAGAGGTGTATGGTGCCGATAACAGGACATTTCCCTAACGGGAAATCTTCCCGTTTATCGGCTCACGCCCTGCTGGGAGCGATAATCATACAAGTGTATGGCCAGCTTAAGAAAGTCAAACATCTCTAAAGCAGGGAACACAGTACATGTATATTATATTCACACAATAACTGAATGTTTTTAAAGAATATGGAATTAGTACATATGTTCCAGCAATCCTGCCTAATTGTGTAAATAGACATTGCATTGTTGGATTTGATTTTTAGAGCATCCTAATTTTACTGATCAACAAGGTCACAATGTTATTCAAACGTGAAGTGTGTACACAGTCCTGACTTTTCAAGCCAAGTATTCTGCAGGCTTATAGAAGAATATCACAGATCTTGCCGGTAAATCGCGTCAATGTGTATACATGAATTGGCATTCTTACTGGGAAGGTAAGGTTTAAATATTTATTTATTAACAGGTTTTTATATAGTGCCATCAGATTACGTAGCGGTTTGTTGCATCATGTCAACGTTTATGCCGTGTGTGCCAAGCTCAAGAGAAATGTTAACTTAAGAGATCCGCTTCCTATCAAAGCATATTCTGCTGCAAGAACGGGAAGCATTTACACATCTTCAGCAAGCACAAACTGTCTGCTTTTCAAGAGCCAACCATATGGGGAAACAAAACAGGTGTTCCTCACATACAGTAACACACCATGACAGGCTACATGAAAAATGTCTGAATGCACCATTAACCCCTGACTCAAACCTTCAAGATACCTTTAATTATATATGATTCTGGACTACCATGGCAACTAGGATCATGTAGACATTGTACATGGTGTACTGAGCAGTGCAGTTTTGAAACAACCCTCTGAGCTCTGTCAGCATGTGACTTTCCAAATTTGCTGGCAATTGCCGGTGGTGATGCGACTGCTGCAGACACAGAGAGTCATCCACTAAAAGGTAAAAGTTTTAACCTAACCCTACCGGAACCCTTTCCTAACCCGCCATTTCCCACAGCCTAACCTTCCCCTTCTTCAGCCCTACTGTTCCATGCCCCGCAGGCTAAACTTAATTCTCCATGCCCCGCAGCCTAACCCTTAAATTCTCCTTCTTCAGCTCTAACCATAATGTTGCATACTCTGCAGCCTAACCTTAATCCTCCATGCCCGTAGCCTAACCCTTACATTCTCCTTCTTCAGCTCTAACACTAATTTTCCATACTCCGCAGCCTAACCTTAATCCTCCATGCCCCGCAGCCTAAGCCCTACCTTCCCCTTCTTCAGGCCTAACCCTAATGTTCCATACTCCGCAGCTTAACCTTAATCATCCAAGCCCCACAGTACAATCCTAACATTTCACCCCCCATCTCCCCCGCACAATACCTAAACTAATACTAATCGCCACCGCCGCAGCCTCTAGCTATTGGAAATGGGTTCCTGTCCCAAGAGCTATTTTCAGTTCTTGTTGAACAATGATACAGTCACCATTCAGCTGGTGGCTGTACCATGTTCGAAATAGGGCCACCGGACCGGCCACCGTTTAAAGAGAAATAAATCCATGTTTGATTGAGGCTTTAATGTTTAGACTGTGGCCCGCACTCTACGTAAGAAAAAGATACGTAGATTACGTTAAAAAATTACTACGCATGCGCAGTAGTAAAAATCGCTAAACACCGGACGTATATGTTATCTGCAGGAACGTGGCTTTAATCGAGGGTCCACAAGAAATGCAATATGAAAGAGTTGAAACATCTGTTAAAGGGTTAGTGCTCTGATTGGCCGAGCATTCCCCACCTCCTACAGCATTTATTCCTGTTCAGCTGTTGTGTGCGTTCCAAGAGTAATGAAATGAAGCAGAGCAGGTCCTACACAGGGAAAGGAGAAGAAGCCAGAGACAACTGAAGTTGTTTCTGGAAAGTACAATGTTCCCCAGCGTCTTGAACTTGGCCATGGAGAAGTCGGAAAACACAGCGCTCATAAGCAGATCAATGCAAGACACCCTTAAACAAAGCTCCGCTCAATACAACTGGCTTATTTTCATATCATCTTTGCTTACAGAGGCCGAGGGCTTCCTGATTATTTTGCTCTAAGCAACACACACACCCCCCCCATCTGTACAGGGCTGGAGGAGCTACTGCATAATGGCGTGCTGGGACCAGTCACACAGGATGAGCCTGAAGACAATAAAAATAAATACATTGCCGGGGCCAATAATAAGAGGAGCTCAGCAGGACCGGACACTGCTCTGTGCTGGCAGTTTAAACAAATATTTCCTTTATTTATCTAGTTTGTTCTTTCTTAAAATTGCAGTAATTATTCTGGGGAGTACTTTATAAATGAATACAAACTAGCAAAGCCTCAAGCACAGTATGAACTGTATAAAGTTCCATCTGCCTTCTACATGGGTAGATGTACGGTATAGGCTCCTATTGCAATGCCACACATACAGCTCCCTATAGAACATGGTTGTTAACTTCTGGAAATGAATATCATAGAGATTGTGATAGTGGCTATAAAGATGCTGCATCAAAGCGGTGCAGCCTGTACCTCCACAGGAGGGGGGGGTGGCCTGTACCTCCACAGGGGGGGCAGCCTGTACCTCCACAGGGGGGTGGGCGGCCTGTACCT
>WWET01000512.1:241848-257152 GCA_011038615.1 Limnodynastes dumerilii
GTAAGTACTGAAATATTCCTGGCTCGTCAAGCTTCCTCCCTAGGTGTTACACTTCATTTTGAACTGTCCTTTATGCTCCACATTCAATCTGTTTCTAAATCCTGTTATATACACTTAACAAACATTTTCAAAATTCAAAAATATCTCTCACAAGAAACTTAGCTGGAGTAGACAGTTTGCCCCGATAAGATCCATCGGGCCAGGACAACCTGTCACGTTCAAAGGGTGTTTGGGATCGGTTCTGGGTTTCAGGGATTGAGACAACTGCGATGGTTTGAAGTGAAAGTGAGCAGGTTTAATAACGGACGGGTGCATACAGAAATAAAAGGAAAACAGTGGTAGTCAGTCTTTGGAATGAGGGATACAGAGGGTCCAAGGGGAGTGGCAGTGCAGATGTAGGTAACAAGTCCGTGAGCAAGGGTTCACACTGGTAGGTGTAAAGAGTCCGAATTAGGGGACTGTGGAACTGGAGTAATGCCAGTAGGTGAATCAGAGTTGGAATGCTGTGGAGCTGGAGTGATGCTGGTAGATGAATCCGGGTTGGAATACTGTGGAGCTGGAGTAAGACTGGATCGGGCCAGACAGGATCAGGCAGGAGTGGACCAAGCAGGACTGGATCAGCAGGCCTGGATTCAAGATCAAGGAACAAATCAGCACAATGCAGGAGTACCAGGCACCTAGGAGACCTAGTTGTTCTGGCATCGTTGGAACTGTGCACAGGGTTTAAATAGTGCACCCTGTGCACTGACTGGCTGAAAGACCGGAGAGGCAGCTTCCCATTGGTGACTCAGCACACATGACTGCAGGCAAGATGGCGGCGCCCACGGAATGGAGACAGAAGACACGTGGGACGCCAGGCTCAGTCAGCATCAGGGTGAGTATAGGAGTCTGTCACTGTAATAGTGGCAGACTCTGGGAGACCGCAGCGGCAGAGCGACAGGGAGCCAGAAGACGGCAGATGGGGTAAGTGCGGCACCTGCCGCGATATGTGACATCTTTGTGCTAGATTTACTAAACTGCGGGAAAGGAAAAAAACGAGATGTTGCCTATAACAACCTATTAGATTCTAGCTGACATTTTCTAGTAACAGGAAAGTGATAACTAGAATCTGATTGGTCGCTGTGGATAACATCTAGTAAAAAGGTTGATAACTGCTGTTATGACCTAAAACACAACCAATAATAGTCAACAATTCACTATCAACACTTCACGGTCACATATAACAGAAATGAATAGACTGCAATAAAAATAAAGTTAAAAGAAAATCGCTCCATTATAAACAAACTATCTACAAAGTAGGAGACAACTATAATGCAAGAACTACTTATATGGTGGACAAACTTTATCACTAGTGCAGAGTATTAGGAACTCTCGTATTTGACAATGAGGGTGGCAGATAGCTGGTCACACAGGTCATCAGACGAGGTTTACATGCAGTGTGTGTGAAGGCCAGGTATGTCTTTTATGCTTGTGGTGACACTAGTAGCCGGCAGAAACTGCTTTGCCCCTGATATAACCATGTTGTAATGGAACTGAATGTGCAGATTTACAAATACAAGTGTGTGCGGTGATAAGCCAGTATTTGCATTGCGTCATAGCTTGTCTGATGGGTTTACTCATTTTTGCTTTGTTTTCCTGTTCACTCGGGCTTCAGTTCTTTTTGCATATTTGCATATGTGTATAATCGAAACGAGAACCTGTATATTATAAAAGGAACGGCAAGCCTGTCTGTTGTATTCAGGTTTCAGTACAGTCAGAGTAAGGCCAATCAGATTAACGAATATTAAATATAACTGAAATAATGACATTACTTAGACAGGTGGACTGCATTCAAAATAAACATGTGCTGCATTTATTTCCCATTACATAATACAGCTATTGGTCAAGATATAGGAACATAAGGGGGGGCAAAGGAGCAGAGGAAGCCTTGTGGTCCCTATTCTGTGTGACCTAGGGCCAGATCGAGAACTACAACTGCTAGCGTCCGGAGACGAGAAAACGCTATTTTGTAGGTACTGCGCATCCTGCGTACTGTTACGCAGGATGCGCATCTGAACGTACGTAACAAAAAAAACCAAGAGGAGCACAGTTGAACCACTTGACCAATGCGCACTCTTAAAACATAGTTCCTATATTAAGTAGCAAGTAAATAAATGTAGTTTATAGCAAGTGTACTCAGCAGGACAAGAATGTTTACAAAAAAAAAAAACAACGTAACTTTTACTTAATTAAAATTAAAAGCGAAATATACAAAGCATATTAAAATCATCCACATCATATCTGGAATATATCATAAGCCAGAAATGGCGAAAAAAATATAGCAAAAAATATATATCTAATATTCAGCAAGTCAACAGCAGCAAAAGTGAAACATATACCCTATAACTTATATAGGGAGAAGGTGAAAGCTCAAAATACATAGACACAGGAGTAATACACCATATGTAAGGTAATGCAGTATAAAGGAAAGCATATAGAGCACATCCAGTTAATGCTAACAAAAAGTATATACATGTGTGTAAGGGACAATCCAAAATAAGGGGATATGCTACAAATGAAAACCTCCCTACAACTAGAATCAATTAGGAATATTTATCCTCGAAGCGTATCTGCCGTCACCTCCAAAAGGTGATCTTACCAATCCCCCCCCACGCTGCAAGTGCCCAATATAACTGCTATAGTAGAAAAAACAAATATACCCAAAGAGATGTGAAGAGACGTAAAAATAGGGACGTAAGGGAATCCCCTTACTCCTATGCGCGTTTCGCTGCATTGGCTTTCTCCTCCCCTAAATATTATGTATACCGCATTAGATTGATATTTTCTATACTTACCTTTTGGTCTATTTATATGACTGTGCAACTTTTTCTCTATAAATATCTGAACGTACGTACCAGCCTAGTATCAACAGCGTTACTACGGACGAAGGGGCGGGCCAGCCATACGACACCCATAATTATGCTTCGGAGGCGGGGTGAGGCATTTAAATCATACAGTATGGGCGTGTTAAGGCACGTAAGTACGTGCAGCCATTACGGCACGTAAGTACGTGCAGCCATTATGGCCGACAGTAGTTACGCTTTGAAAAGTTAAGGTAGGGTTTGGAAAGCGCAAAACAGCCAAAGTACGTACAAGCGATGGGAGTGCCTAGGGGAGCGCATAGTAATTATGCTACTATGCGCATTGAAAGGTAAAGGGAAGGTAGGTCTGGATCCGGCCCCGGGTGTATAACATGCTTATAATCATGTGAAGAGACCTTTACTGTTTGTGGCATAATCACGGTAATTCTGATCCAAATAAAATGATCAAGATTTAAGCTTTAACCTTTGCAGATTTAGAAATAAAAAAAAAAAACTATAAAATGTATGTCCACGTGCACTATCAAAGAAGCCTACATGCTTCAACTTGACCCAGGAGACATTGCCCTAACCTCTCATTCATCCGATATCTCTACAATATTTTCTACTTTACCCGAGCTGTGAACACTGATAATGACACCTCTCAAAATCATTTACCAACAAGGCTTGGTCAATGAGAGTCACAAAGTATCAAACTAGTGTTTAACGTTCTTATCCAGGGTTTAATGTAATCATTTTCAGGACCTAATTATAGTTTAGTATAATTAAATTTCTTTTTAGAATTATCATTCATCGTTTGCTATAATAGCAAGCAAGCAACCAGATTCTAGCAAGCTGTAGTTTACCCTGCTCGATTCCCTATGCATTGAGCTAATAACTTAATATAATGCACAAAATTCAGTTACCATAAATATAATAAACAGGTAAGTACAACTGTAAAGAAAAAAGAAAAAAAGAGGATACTTGGTAAACAGGAAAAATCTGTGAATATAGAGACACAGGTAGATCGAGTCATGCAGAGCATGTCTGATCATTAACCTGCCACCGAATGAAAGACATCAGCAGCCTGCACTTGTGTGTGAGGGGTTAAAGTGAACGTTGCAGGCACACACAGTGAGTAAATATAAAGAGGAGGTGTTTCTACTTACTAGTCAGCGTCACATTCCTGTCCTGGAGGAGAAACATAGAAACACACCTAAGGGTAATGGAGCCCAGGGTGAAAGTCAGTAAATGCTGAGCAACGCAAGTCAGGCAGAACATGATTCCTCTCCCATTAGTAGGGAGAAGAAGCGACCACCAGCCGGGCTTTGTTCCCAGGCAAACCACACCCTCCCTCAGCCCCTCAAAGCATCATTCACACACTCTATTTGGGGGCTTTGAGATGTTCTATCTGTAATGGGAGACAGGCATTCCCTATATCCACTGCCTGTTTAATGCAGGGCTTAGTCCTCCTCCCTCCCCTCCAATTGCACTTTTATTTAGTATATTTGTTCAGAACTTAACACGATCTCAATAATTCATGAAAGGAAGCAGCCGGTTACTTGTAACAAAAGCTTCCTGCACAAAGGGACCTGCTCAGCTACAGACCTGTCAGTTCTAGAAAGCGGGGCCTGTGCTTTCCAGAGCTCAGCAACACAGCTATTCAGGGGGTGATCACACCACCTGTAACACAGCCTTCCTGATATTCCATTTATTAACCACCTGCCAGGGTAGATCATTACTGACTGCAGAGAGGGCAGTCAAATTTACTAGCTTATATTTGGATACATTAAGAAGTATATATACATTAATCAAGAGAAAGATCAATTGTTCTTTCAGGGCAGATTCACATATTCATGGCTACTTCATTAGCCATGGGAGTTCTCAGGAAACTTGGGAGTCCTGGAGAACAATGTTGTGTAATGAACACTTACATAACCTCCAACTGTACCTATTTAGCAGGTACAGTACTGGTTTTTAATGGTCTGTACTGACTAAAACGGCTCTTGTACCGGATTCTGACCCAGCAGTTCCCTCCCCCCTATACCCACCTTCCGGTTCTGCAGCATCGGATCACTATAGCAGTGATGCAGGGACAGACTCCTACATCTCTGTTAAGGTGACAAGACCCTCTCCTGTGAGTTCTTAGATCATATGATAAGGTGTAATATGAGATTTTACACCTTATACATGCAAATGAGAGCAGAATAAAGCCACGCCCCTTTACTGGACAAACCACACCCTCTTCATGGAAACGCACCCCCAGGTGTACTTATTTTTCATAAAAAAATGTTGGAGAGTAGGCGGCTTCCAATATAAACAGAAAAGGTCCAGTTGTACGACAGGATTATCAGCTTATAGTATGATTCAATGGTATTTTAACACTAGATCAACATGTCTAATGCAAATAAAAACGATAACTGACTACGTAAGAGATACAATACAAATCAAGTATGTTACGGAAAGCAGACATTTATCCTGCAGGCCTTATCCTGCTTACTTTGCAGTGCAAGCCCATATAGTGTGTATCGCCTTGGGCTAGGCAGAGTGAAACTTTGGTACTCCTGGTGTTATGTAACTACAAGATCCATCATGCTATGCCAGGTGTCAGCTATTCAAATGCTGTTGAAGCATGCTGGGAGTTGTAGTTTCACAATACCTTAAATGCTGGAGGATGCCTATGCCTACATTAGGCCAATGACCAACATTCTGATACATTAACCTTAAACTCTTAGGGCTTGATTGATTGAATGCATGTCTTTGCGTTCAATTGAAATCGGGCCCTTTAGGTTAGCTATACATGAAAAAAACCATTCCAACTTTAACCACAAGCATTACAAATAATAACTACATATATGCAAAGTCATGCTTATAAAGAGTCTCTTTCCTGTGCGACCTTTGCACTTCTACTGTAGATTCAAGTTAAGGTAAAGAAGTAGAACTTGTTACTTTTAACAATCCCTCCATATATACAGGTAATGTACATCCTTTAAAGCATAGCTCAGCCACCCATTAGGCCACCTAGGCCATGTATGGGGTCTAAACCGGTATATTGCTGAGTGAGCCACAGGGTCAGATTTACTAAGCTGCAGGAAAAGAAAAGTGGAGATGTTGCCCATAGCAACCAATCAGATTGTAGCCGACATTCTAGTATGTAATAGACAAGTGAGAGCTAGAATCTGGTTGCTATGGGCAACATCCTCACCTGCAGCTTAGTATCTGGCCCATAGAGTCATAGCCTGGCCATAGACTGAGCAATTATTTGGAGATTAAAACAGCTGACAGACAACCTACATGTAACAATATTCTGCTTGAGATGATCATACTGGCTCTAATGTGTAGCTATAATGGATAACAGAGAGGTATAACAAACCACTGATCATTTGAAGAACAGAGCTCAATCAATAATTATTATTCATAAAAGACAATGAAATAAACAGTTCTGTAACAATGTATTTCAGTGATGATGGCTGCAGAAAATGTCCAAGAATTGGCCTCCACATAGAGAAGGCAACTACCCTTATATCTGCCAGCTGTGAAACTTGTCTCTCGCCATGCACCCCGTCGCTGCAAATGCGGGTCGGCATCCTGGTTGCCCACTGCACAGCATGGACCTGAATCAGAACTCTGGGTTTGTTCTGTACGGGTGTTGGTCCCCACTTAGAAAGTCTGACTTCTCTGGCTCGGATTTCAATCGCTATGCCTCGATGAGGCATAGTAATCGATCCACGGAGCTCCGAAAGCTCCGTTCAGCTAAATGGTAAGTAAAAATAGTCCCTTCCCCAATTCTAACCCTAACCCTCCCCTCTCACTACCTTAACCCTTCTTTCATGGCAGCCTGAACCTAACCCTGCATCTACCGCAGCCTGACCCTAACCCTCCCCTGAAGCCTGACTAACCCTAATCCTAACCCGCACAGATAGTTTACTCACCTGGTCCGGCGATAGCAGCGATGGAGGTGCGGCAGAGGGATATCACAGACGGTGGAAGGATAACTGTAATTGCGGAAGTGAATGGGTAAAAAATGCCAAATGGCATACTCACCCATTCACAAAAAAAAAGTAAAAAGTGATAAGTATTCAAAAATGGGACTATCGAAAAGAAACTTTTGGAAGTCCCATTTTCGGCAATTAGACTCTCGTACCGGAGAGTGTAACCGGTTCTGTACACAAGGAAGTCTGAAAGAGCGCACATGAGAGAAAAGTGAACTCCCCCGTCTCTCGCGGACTCTGGATGGCTTACACGTCCATAACCCGATCTTAAGTTCTCCACAAGGATCTGCACATCTGAACGCTGGTTTGCCACCCACTCACCCTCATCTGCATGCCTATGCTTGAGGCATGCGGATGCAACGGAGCACCCTATAAGATGGACAGTTCCTTATGCTAGGAGATCCATTGCACACTGGCATGCGCAGTGCCCAAAAGACACATGACTTCCTGAAGCAGCTTGCGGAAGTCCTGTGTGGCACGGAGGTCTGGATCCGGCCCAATGAGTCTACAGAAACTGGGCTGGCTTTCTAAGGAGATGCATGTAACTGTGTAACTGAAAATACATGACATTTCTCATTCACATGGGAAAGGAATATTAATATTGAAACAATTGCTCCGATGCTCTTATTTGTCTAAAGCTGGGTACAAATGTATGTAGTTATCGGACCGATTAGTCAATTATAGAGCATTTGCTGTGTACAGTTCCACGATCCAAATTTTTTGTGATTAAAAAAGTCACATCGGATGACTTGGATTTATGAACATGCTTAAACTGTGTTTCAGCAGATGGTTAGGAGAGATGATGATCTCAGACCTGCTGGCAGTGTGGTATGGTGTGTACACAGGTAGCAGCATGCTCATAAGGACAACTGTCAGTGAAATGGTCCCCGCTTTGAATCTTCTCATTGTGAAATAGGGACAGCCGAAAAGCAACTTTCCATTTCAGGATTTTTTTTGTACAAATGAGTTAGTATCTGATCCACAAACTCATCTATTCTTTTCCGGAGCGTCGCCACCGGCCACTTAGGGTTAGGGAGTGGAGTTCCTCACCTTTAGGAGCACCGTGTTCGGTGCCCCAGGGATTGATTGCTATGCCTCGTCAAATTAGAGACGTTTGCAACGGGGACCCACAGTCGAAACATCACATCTCAGATATGACGGCATAGGTGTGTACACAGATTTAGTATTTGGTAAAAAAAAAGCTTTGTACTTGAATGCATTCAAAGGATTTTATCAAATAATCCTATTGAGACCCAGTTAATTCCTTAAAGCCAATTAGCCCAAGCAGCAAAATATGGCAGCTCAATAAGGTACCTGCAAAGATCAAGCAAGATTTGTCCAACATGCCTAGTTTTCTGTACAATGATGAGACAAACAGAAAGTGTGATTACTTATCCAGCGTTCTAGATCACAATCAGAAACAAATGCAGTCATGGCATCACCATATGTACTGTAGGGTATAATATACATATATATCATTCTAAATATAGAAAGCCATCAATGGAAATTATCCCCTCTTTGATGAATTGATCATGTCTACCTGTCTGTAATTTTGGGGTAGACAGGAGACGTTCAAAGAGCAGTCACAGAAACAGAGCAGTTCAGAGCTGGTCTCCGGACTACAAATAGTCACGCATTACCAGGTAAGGCTCTCATTACTGTGACTAATACAATTCTCTTAGACATAAAGCACCTAAAACACTCCCACAAATTATCACAAAGCTATTACAAAATGGCAGTCTATCAAAAAACTCCCATACATCAACATATAAATAAATATTCTCTAAAATAGAAACATAGAAAGTGACGGCAGATAAGAGCCACATGGCCCATCCAGTCTGCCCAGTTGTTTATTTAAAACTATACTGATCCTAGTCCCTAATTACCCTCAATTTAGTTTGAGAATTAGGATATCCTTATATTTATCTCAAGCTCAACCACCTCAAATGGGAGGTTATTCCACTTATCTATCAACCTTTCAGTGAACCCTCCAGTTTATATTCATGCCCTCGTGTTCTATTACACTTCTTTCTCTG
The DNA here is from genome assembly GCA_011038615.1 of Limnodynastes dumerilii. Lineage (NCBI taxonomy): Eukaryota > Metazoa > Chordata > Amphibia > Anura > Limnodynastidae > Limnodynastes > Limnodynastes dumerilii. The sequence continues at coordinate 250,714 of WWET01000512.1, forward strand.
AAAAACGCCACCCTCCTCTAGCCGGTCACAACCTTTGATATATTTGAAAGCTGCTATTATATCCCCCCCTCTCCCTTCTCTGCTCCAAGCTATACATGTTTAGCTCCTGTAGCCTTTTTTGGTATGTTTTGTGACAAAGGCCATGGACCATTTTAGTTGCTCTTCTTTGCGCAGTCTCTAATGTATTTATGACTTTCTGGAGATATGGCCTCCAGAACTGAACACAGTATTCTAGTGTGTGGGTAAGATTCACAGGAGTTCCAACCAATCAGAGTGAGATTGCAGCCAGCGAATAGGCAATAGGCTAGCTACAGGTTCTCCTTCCAGCCTCTGCTGCACATAGCACCAATATCAGGAACCTTTCCTAGGGAAAAATTGTCCCAATTTAATTAGACTAAACAAAGATTAGATTTAAATAAATACATACATACATACATACATACATACACTACATGCATACATCCACTACATGCATACATACACTACATGCATACATATACTACATGCATACATACACTACACACATACACTACATACATACACTACATGCATACATACACTACATACATACACTACATCCATACATACATACACTACACACATACACTACATGCATACATACCATACATACATACATACATACATTCATACCTACACCCACACGCACACACACACGGAGGAGCTTTAAATTAAGAAAGGGGAGTCATATTTCATCTGTTGCAAAGAGTATTAGAGTTGAGTGGTGACGTTTCCTACCCCAAGTCTAAATAACAGTGTGATAGTAAAGCTGGTCAGTATCTGTGTGCAGTAAACAATTTAAAGATATATCCCTGCATGCAAAGAATACAATTAACTTGACTCCCCCTGCAATCAACATGGTTTTGTCCAGGAGTAGACTTCCTCTCTTAGGGCCTGGTTCACACTTAAGAAGCTGCAGCTTCTTAAGTGTGTATGTGGCCAAAATTACCTACTGCGCATGCTTAGTAGATCATTAACGAAAATCAGAGATTATATTCAGATAACAGTTATCACATTTACAATTGCATGGTGGTACACAATTAGCAATTAGCAGGAGATTGTTCTAAACATCAAAGCTTATTTCAGGCAATGAACATCAAGACCTAGATCTCACTAATCCCTAAGAGTTTAGACAAAGAGGCATCTGCCAGTCCCAACCTAGCAAGTAACTAACTAACATCCCATTTAGCAATTACAATAGGTACATGTCCTTGCTATGTGGAACTGCAGTCACATATCTTCTATTTTACAAATGCTTCCTTTACTAGTGTTTTCTAAGGGATTATTAAACAGTTAAACTACAACATCAAACACGTAACGCCAGATAAAGTCATAGCAGCTAACACTAATAAACTCGGTCAGTGTAAGTGATGACATCTGTGTGGTTGAACAAAAATTAGCAAGGCATGAAACCTCACTGTCATCTGTTCTTCATAGAGTATTACATAACCCGGATTCTCCACAACAGGTCATCTACAAAAAAAAATATTGACATAACATCAGGGTTGCCGACTCTCCCGGAATACCCGGGAGACTCCCGAAATTCAAGCAGTTCTCCGGGAGAGCCAGGTAAATCTCCCAAAAGTCCCGCCCCACCTTCCTATCATTACAGAAATCCCCTGGTGTTACTAGGAATGGGCAGGACTCGATAATGTGAATTTCATCAGCAAGTCCCACCCACCCCCTGAACGCTGGGAACTGCAGCAGTGATTGACAGGGGCAGGGTTTAATGGCATGATTTGTATAAATTGTGTCATTAACTCGCCCTCATACCGACATCTATTTCTTCCTTCCAAGATCTACGGAGGGCAGGATTGGGAAGACGGCAGCATCAGTCATTCTCAGTGTTCATTTCTCAGGAATGAGAAATTCTGGCCATAAATGCTATACACATAGGTGCAGAGGCATTTAGACTCCGCAGGGAATTTTTCCAGTAGACTGGAGCCCTTTTGAGGCAGCAATGGGTGGTGGTCCTAGATGCCAGAATGGAAGTCACAATGGTGCTCTCTGGGTGGCAGTTACCAGAATGCTATCTGGAGGCTTTTCATTGTCAGTAGATCGTTATAGAGTAGTATGTGATTATAGCTCTTTTACAAAGCATCCTTAATAAGCTATACATAACCCCAAGCACAATTTGCACTGTCTTACTAGCCTATTGTTGTTACAATTATCAGTTATCTACTGTATTTTTCCTTAGACTCCACTATTGTTGATCCTAGATTTTTCTTTCCCAAGGACCACTTTAAGTTACCAATCTCCAGATGGCATAAACACACAGAGGTCCGGATCACAGTTACGTAGTTTTCATCTTACGTACGTTGTTTTAAGAATTGAGCTACTGCGCAAGCGTACTAGCTTATTTACGTTATCCACGTACAGAAATGGTACGTAGATAGCGTAAATAAGATACTACGCATGCCTAGTAGCACAATTCTTAAAACAACGTACGTAAGACGAAAACTACGTAACTGTGAATCCGGACCATACCAGAACTGGCTGGGATATCGTTTGCTTATGCCTCGATGAGGCATAGCAATCGATCCCTGAAGCACCGAATACGGTGCTTCGAAAGTTAAGCAACCCCACTCCCTAACCCTAAGTCTCTCTCCCCTGTAGCCTAACCCTAAGTCTCCGGTGGTCCGTCGGCGGCACTTCCGAAAACGAATGGGTGAGTATGCGAATCACCCATTCATAAGAACAAAAATTCTCAACCTGTCATTCGAAATAGGGACAGCCGAAAAACAACTTTCATTTGTCCCTGCTTAGTAATGAAATAGACCGCGGCGGGGACTTCCAACAATTTAAATTGTACAGCGAGGGTGCAGAAATCATAGGGTAGGAGTCTATTGATGGAATGTCACATGAGCATGAGGAGTGGCTACCGCTAGGCCACAAGGATGTCTGGACACAGAGGGATCTGGAATCAGATGCTGCCATGCTCGGAGCACTAAGTGCAGAAGGATGGAAACGCCGGATCATAGTGTGTGTTTACTATGCAGTATCCTAGGTGGCTGGAGTCAGCTGCAGGGGATTATTGCTCAGTGTGTAGCCGACTTTGCTCACAATAAAGACACTTTGATCTATCCCATTTATAAATGATATCAGTACAAGCAAAGATAGTATACACTCTTCTATTTATTTTAGAAGGATAACGCAGATTAGGCATTTGTGTCCTTGACAAATCCCCACCTTATCTCTATTGTGTTCCACACATCTCATGACTGATCCATTTGACCCTGTAACATTAGATGTAGATTGTCTGCAATCAGTGTATCTCTCTTGCTGTATTCACTTGAGTCTCCTACACACAATCATGGACACAGGTCTGAGAAATTGTGTCACAGGAGGCTCATAGTATTCTGGAATAATCGGTTACAGAGTAAACTCTGGCTGATATGCATCTTCTGTATCTAGAGTCTTCTCCAGCGAAATATAAAGTGCATAAAACAAAGATTCATGAACAGAGCCTGCTATGAGGCTGAATGAGAATCTATAAAGCGTAAAAGCAAATGGTGAAGCTTGGAAAAACCACAGCCTGTGTTCACAACGCTTCTTATATGATCTTAAATTACAAAAGTACAAGAAGAAAATGAACTGTAGGTATTAATTAGACTCAACCTTTCAACAAAAGCTCTTTCACTATGTCAAATCCAGCAACACAACGAAGATCTGCAGTTTTTACAAGTACAGGAGTAATAGATTGAAACTGTCTCAAACGCTGGTTACTGACAGCTCACCTTTCACTCACCCTGCAGGATTCCATTGTACCTGATAGCTCACCTGATGTCATGTAAGTACTGGAGAAAACCAGCCCATAAGGGAACAAAGTGAATAACAAACACACTAAGCTATCAAAACCAACTTCAGCAAAGGCGTAACATCATTTTCCCCTGGTTCTATAGCCTCGCTGGATTAATGGAGGTCACCACTAGTAAGGGTGGCCCGAGGATTCATAAAATTGTCAAAAACAATATAATCAATGCTTTTGTGGTCACAGCAGCGTCATTCAGATTGGAGCAGCGGGGCTTGGAGCTCTGCGCTTCACCATTGACGCAACATCTGGCTGGCCTATCGCAAATAACCATCAATAATGCGCTGAGCCAGCCAGGCACTGTTTGCGCACTGTGCACTCCCCAGCCAATAGCTCTATATGACTCCCCTGCAATCAACATGGTTTAGCCCAGGAGTAACTTTCCTCTCTTAATTTAAAGCTCCTTCCTAAGCCTAAACCATGCCCAATATTCTTTATTTTTATAATTATTTTTACTTAATTCTCCAAAGGGGTTGACAGAGAAGAGACTCCATCACCCCCTTTGAGACTGACACTGCATGCGACACCCCATGTGACACCCCAGAAATAAGCTCTTCATGTATTAGGTCAATCAGAATGATTACATGATAACATGCATCATAAAGTAAATAGCACAAGAATTCATTTACTCATTCTCCCATCATTTACAAGAAAGGGAAACAAAAACAGTCCATGGCACATGTGTTTCTGACTAAGGAACGGACTGATTTGTCCTCTTCGTGGGATTTGTGGAACAGGCAAATGTCATCTCCGATAATTGCTGGGAACCACAACATTTTTGGAATCATTGCTCTTCTGAGTTTTAGACCTTGAGTGTTTTGCTCTAACAAAATTTCACTTCTAACCCTGCTGGAATAAGCACTGAACCACAGCTATCCGCATAGATACAGTTGGCCCAATAGATATATTTGTAGCCAAATGTCACAACTCTGTGCAGGGAGGAATGCAGCTTCCATACACCGTACACAAACAGTATTTGTATGAACATCCAGGGCTGGATGGAAGAGTTCTTAGTAAGTTCAATGTAATTCTTACAGCAAGGGCTGTTTTTAGCCCTTACGTCCGATCTAGCACTCTACACGGAATACTTAAGGTAGGGTTCTGTGGACGTAACCATTACAGTTACGTAGTTTTCATCTTGCGTACGTTGTTTTAAGAATTGAGCTGCTACGCATGCGTAGTATCTTATTTACACTATCTACGTAACATTTCTGTATGTAGATAGTGTAAATAAGCTACTATGCATTCGTAGCAGCTCAAGTCTTAAAACAACGTACGTAACTGTGAATCCGGACCAATGGGCCTGATCCAGACCTATGCTGGCTGGCGTTAAAACGCCAGTCATCAGCGTAAGATCGGCTAAAAATATATAAAGAGTATATAAAGAGTAACATTTACATCTCTGACATTGTGATATGTGCCAGTTCATCATTAATGTACTTTATCTTTATCCTCACATATACCAGACAACCATGGCTTGCATCAGCTTTCAGTTAAACCTAGGGTAATAAAAGTAATTGGTGCTATGTCTCAATAAGGAAAATGATTGGTAAGTAGAGCAAAATATAGAATTACATTTAGTTACTACGCTGAGGTTAGTGCAGGGTTACGCCGGCGGAAGTTAGGGTGGCCTTCAGCCGGCGTAATGGAGTGTAAATACGATAGGGCAGGGGCAGTGTCAGGAGGAGTCCCACGATTGTACGTTAGTACACTCAGCGCTACATCGTAGGTCTGAATCAGGCCCAATGTCTGTAAAAGAAATACCTCATTAAAGTATTACTGGGGAAACCCTGTCACTTTAAAGAAGCATGAGAGGGTAAAGAACTTTTTAAAAACAATAAAACTCCTTTAAGGCACTGTTCCCAGCCATTCATTACACGAATACTGAGTGCTGGGAATTACCTGTTAGCTGCAGATTGCAATCCTCCTGTTCTCTGCCTCCTGCAGTCTCCTCCCTACCCCCAGCGCATTCATACTTGCATTGGTTTCTAGTTTGGTCTTGCGGTCTAATTTGTGCAGTCGTTTGTACCAACCTGTGTGTCATATTTAAGTGGCACCAGAGGGCCGTTAGAGGATCACTGTGCAAGCCAAAGGTCCCTACGTGTGAGGGGAGGGCGCTCCCTCAGTCATACAGACTTCCAAATGCAGGACTGTACCTTAAATGTTATGCACCAGCCCCACTGAAAATAGGGCCAGTGCGTGACCAAGAATCATAATATATGCAAGGCCTTAAGCCCTTACTGTACTACCTGAACACGGCCCCTCTTCCACCATGCTTACATACTGTACACATGGCATGTCGTTCTGCCCACCATCGATCTGAATCCGCTCCTGTATCTTTACAAAATAGCTATATGAGCAGCCCCCAGAAAATATGCATGGCTACTTTCCCCAAATTTCAAGCCTGCTTACACTAACTAATACTCTGAGGGCCCGATTCAATTGCCGGCGAAGTTTTCAAAAACTTTGCGTCTGTAAAAATACGATGCCTTCGCCTGCAATTGAGCGATAAAAATTCGCCCATTCAATAATTTTTTTACCGCTGCGCTAAAACAGCAGCCAGCGGTAAAAAAATATCCAGAGAAAAAAAAAAATCTCTCTGTTAACGCC
>WWET01000512.1:257471-269889 GCA_011038615.1 Limnodynastes dumerilii
TTTTCTTCTAGCAGCTGCTCAGCGGTCCCTGGATGGCAGGGCATGGTGTCTAATGCCCTGGCATCCATGGGCATGCTGATACCTGTAGTTCTACAAGCATCAGCATGCCCTGTTGGGGCACAACATAGGGCAGCGTTAAAAATCCGCACCTCTCATAGGTGCGGATTTTTATCGTTCAAAAACCGGCATATTTTTAACGCTAGAAAATAATTAAATAAGAAAAAAAAAATAACGCCAGTAAATAAAATAAAAAAGCGTTAAAAATACGCCGGCGAACGATTTTTTAACAATTGAATCGGGCCCTGAGCATGCTAGATCTACCCAACGGGGAAGGGGCTGCCGTTAGAATGGCCCTTTTTTTTTTTTTCAAAAGTTTCAAACTGGCTCTCAAATCAATTGCTCCTGCCTTGCTGAGGAGATGCAATCAATCATCCCCGGACAAAGCCGCAATGGCAAATCTTTATTTAACCCCTTATCCTAATTCTTACCCTAACCCTCCCCCTTACATTACCCTAACCCTCTCCTCCCTGCAGCCTGACCCTAAGGCACCCTTCCCCACAGCCTGACGCTAAGACTCCCTTCCATGCAGCCTGACCCTAAGACTCCACTGGTACACTCACCTCTCCGGTCCGACACAGGGGGTCTGCTGCAGTGGTTTCAGAAATAATGAATGGGTAAGTATACCGAGGAATAAATACATAAATACTTACCCATTAGTTAAACTTTTTATTTACAACAATTTTCGATTGTCTGCATTTCACAACCATTGCCATGAATGGATCATTGCCAGTAATCGCTCATGTAGTATACAGTATTCAATATTGCAGGATTACTGGCTTTAGGATACTTAATATCTGTTATGTAAAAGTAATAGGATCCAGGCACAAAAGTACATAACTTTAAAGCTTCAACATCCACAAAGTCAAAGAGAAAATGGTAACAAAGAAAAATTTATTGCAGACAAGTTTTTTAGGTTACAACCAGAACTTAAAGTGGGATAGTATACAATGGTATGCCAAGCCCTCATTCTCTATAAATTCCCACTCACGGCTATTATTTTATATGTTTTCACACCAACATTTCTAAATGTCCACTTCAACCACTGGTTACAACAACAAATTTAATCTTGTAAAGCGCTACATAATAACCTGGTACTATATAAAACCTTATTCATAAATAAATTATATCAGAATACATAGTATGACAAACCAGCACTAAAATATTCATATGAAAAACACACATGCCATTTTATGGACACGCAGGAGAAAATGTGCACAGAAGTGGTTGTACTTTTTATCTATGCGTGTCTGTATAATTTAATAGATTAAAAGTGTTTAGAGATGGATTACCTCTAACATTTTCCCAGCCCAGGCTTGAAAAAACCAGCTGCGGTGGCCTTTACTTACAAAGAAATAGATAAAGCTGAATCTTCACCCTTCCCTACATTATTCAGCAAAGGCTCAAAAGGGCGATGGGAAACAGTAAAATCTTATGTATAACAACTGCTTACCCCTTTCTTAAAAATGGCTGAACCATATCTTTAAAAAAGCTCATTTTGCACCGGTTTATAGGCCTGCAAAGGAAACTCATAAGAGCTCATTTATGAAAAATTGTATTTAACCATAAAAATGGCACCAAACATAATAACCAATCAAAAACTTTCTTTCATGGTTTACATTTGTCCAGACAACTAAAAGATGGCTGTTTATTGGTGGCTGCAGATGAATGGAAAACTTACACCTAAATTCAATGTTTGGAAAACAGCCATCCTCACTATGCAGCTGGCAAGAACATAATGAGCAGGCTACAGCTGTAGACAAACAGTACTACATAACAGGTAAAAGAGGACTGCAGAAATTACTCAAGGCACTAATGCTAAGCAGGCAATGTATAATAGCTAGGGAATTCACATAATCTAGGACACTGCACTTTTTATGTCAAGAAGTCTGCCAAGCAGGTAAATCCACAGATAGCTACCATAGCTTGGCTTGAGGGCAGGGTGCATTCACACATAAAGAAAAGGAAAAACACATTCTAAAGTGGTTACCCCAGGCCGCTACTGCTTCATCTGAGTGACAGGGGTGCCATTCAATATAATGTGTGTGACCAATGTGGGCAACAGCCTGTAGTTCTTGAGAAAGTGTCAAGAGGGCAAATACCTGCAGTATGGAGACATAAGTATAGTTGTAAAATAACGACACACTATCAAAACTTCAGCCAATCTAGATAACATTCTATCAACATCCTTCTGAGGCCAAAAAGAACTTTGGATGTCACCGTATTCCCATTTTCACATATTTAATACACACTGAGCTATCTCTTGCTAAGACATTGCCCTCCCTTGATAGAATTTGGAAACATTGCATATCTCACTTCTATATTTTTGGGATGACCCACTGTCCAGTAGAGTAATATAGGTAAACCCAGTCACAATGTCCATACAGTTAACAGTCATAAAATAACCTCCATGACAGGTGGGCAGCATAGCCGGCTTCTCCCTGGCATTACCAAAAACAGGAAAACGGGAAGAACTTTTTTGCTTGATAAATCAATGACTGAAAAAAGCAGGGAAATGACCAGACTGACTTGGCAGCTAATCAATCAGTGCCATCGACTGGTACACTTTGATGGCTGTTTATGAACAAACCTCATTGAACGAATTATCCACACTTGTGTGCCTGAACTGAACTGAACTGCCCTGCAGGATATATTTCCATGCAATTCAAGCAATGACGTGGGGAGGAGGATAATGGGATGACCTGGTTTTTGCACCATGGGTTAGGTGTGACCTACAGGTTATTCTTACACTGTGTACATACCTCTGCAATCATACATTAGATGTGATGGCTCTTATAATTTCCCTGACGATTGCCAGTCCTGATACACATGCTGATTACCATGTACACACTATGGTCGGGATTTCTTAAGACGAAAATTTATTATAAAAATTCATCAACAAAAAATATTCTGACCAATTCTACCTAGATAACAATTGCCAGAAAAACAGATCTCTTTGCTGTATTGTTGATTGGTATTAGTCATTTTAATCATTTATGTTCACAGATTTCTCTTTTAAACTGTATAACCACTGACTAATTTCATAACAAGGGAATCCTGTAACTTGGAAAAGGACATTACCACACCTTCAAACTTGTAAATCAATTTGCTTCTAACTCGGAGAGCCCTTGATGAACAAATGCTGAAGTATTACCTGCAAGTGGTTTCACACACCTGAGCAGCAATGACACGACTCCTAAACAAGCAGCTACAGGAGAGATGACAGGAAATCACCTTTCAGAGATATGAAGGAGACAGCATCTACTACTGACTCATAGAGACCCAAGCATGCATAATCCTCCTGGAATTATGATAGCATATGCTGCCAATATTAGGACTTTTAATTCAGCCATATTTTCCACATGTATGCCAATGTTTCTCAAAGCACAAGATATTAAGATTATATACATACACACACACACACAGATAAGGACAAACTGTAGTTACATTTTTGTCATATTTTTACTACTTTAAAAATCGAACTTAAATGTGGAAACAATCGGCAAGTCTAAAAAGATTTATTTAAAAATGTACATTTTGAAAATAAAAAGACTAATGTAAGATTAACTACTAGAGAAATTATAAGCTTCCACAAGTTTTATAAAGATACACTAACCTAAAGCAAAAAGATCATTGTTGTAATACATCACTTACTAGTAAGCTACACCCAGGAGCCATTGTTTTCTGCCAAGGTTACTACACCTCAGTTAGATTTACTGGGAAATGGAGACCTGAGTAAATTAGACCAGCAATTGTTATGACAGACATCAAAATGATTTTGGACCTGATCCAGATTTAAGTGCTTAATCCGTACGTTAGTCTCTGTTGAAGCTGACTTGCATACGTAGTATACAAAACAATATGTAGTGAGCACTTCACAGTGCTAAATACTCTTTCCTAACTCACTTGGAGACTTCTTATAAAACATTTGAAAAAAATATGAGGAATAGAAGGCAAATAATGGAACTGCACTCAATCATAAAAACTAAAAGTCCAATAACAAAAATAATTGACAAATAAAAGAGAAACTATAGCATTATAGAAAGTTAAACATTACAGCCTGATTCAGACTTAAGAAGGTGCTTAAAATAAAAGAGAAAAGTCACTCCTGGGTAAACCATGTTGATTGCAGGGGAGTCATATTTCATCTGTTGCAAACAGTATTAAAGTTAAGAGGTGATGTTTCCTATCCCAAGTCTAAATAACAGTGTGATAGTAAAGCTGGTCAGTATATGTGTAAAGTAAGCAATTCAAAGATATATCCCTGCATGCAAAGAATACAATTTACTTGACTCCCCCTGCAATCAGCATGGTTTAGCCCAGGAGTGACATTCCTCTCTTATTTTAAAGTACCTTATTAAGTCTAAATTAGGCCCTTCGCCTATATCTAGTACACATCTTTACAGAAAGGGCACACATACTGGATATAAATGTTCAAATTTGCTTAGCTAAATTTTATACTTAAAAAATATATATATTTAATTTGTTGGCTGGACACAAAACTCACCCTACTTTGTATTTGTGTTATATAATGAGAGTAATAGAAAACGGAATGAGGAAGGTTGGAAAGCTGGTTCTACATTTCTTTCCCATGATGAAGTCTTTAAATATTTACAAATAAGAGCTCTGGGTGTATGTATACAATTTCTATGCCAAAGCTAAGGAACTTCTCAGAATGTCAGCTATTTAAGTTATGTTGACTCCATGGGGGGGTGTCTCTATGTCCATAAGATTTCCTGTTTGTCAATTACAGAAGGGAGAGACATAGCAGAAAACAAGATACCTTATGAACTGAACTCACAAAACTGACAGACAAGATCAACTTGATCAGCAGCTAGAATCAGGACATGACTGGATGCTCCTAATCTTCCTCTTCTCTGAATAATGACCAAACGTTTACTACAAATCCTCTCCCTATGACCCAGAAATTGCTGTGACATAGGCCCTCATCCAGGAAACTGTAACATTGAGTATTTGAGTATTTTATTCAGAAGGCGAGTGCTATACATTTTCTCCTCTATCTATCTAATTATTTCTAGGATACAAACTTAATAAACTGTTGTTCAATGCTGTACACAAATAATGCTTTGAAACTGTAAATAAAAACTGTAAATATTTTTAAATATTATACCAATTTACAAGACTAAGCAACGTTCATCGTTAGACCATAAGATCAGCGATGGGCAGCCCAATACACTTCATTGGCCACACCATAACCATCCAAAAGTAAAAAAAAAAATACATCTAATGCAATAAGACAACACCCATACACAATATTATTATAAGATATAAACACATTTAAAAAATCACAATAAAAACAAATCTTACATCAACACAAAAATGAGTTGAAGCCAAGAAATATATTTATAGGGAATATAATGCCCTTACACAAGGACAGGCATACCTTTCTAGGGAACCTGCTACATATGGTAAACTGTATTATGAAATACTAACAGGTTAATTCTCTGGGTTAACATATGTATCGGCAAATACCTTACAGTACACCATTAGAAATACAGAGCATGTTGTCAGAAATCAGCTGCCACCATCTGGGTGGAGTGGGCAGAGATTTGGGGCACTGCACAGCAGGATATGTTAGAATGCCAGGTAGTGACTGGAGGTCTGGGAGGGGTACAGGGCAGAGTGATCCAGGGTTTGACAGCTGGGTGGATGCAGCTGCAGAGAGGATGTGTGGGCCAGGCAGTAACAGGTCTGGCATGCAGCCCTCTGTATAGAGACCGGTGCCGGTGTGTCAGTGACTGGGGGACTGCAGCATCACTGGCACCATCACTGCAGAGCAATGCTACACACAGCTGGCAGGCAGCCCCATGTGCTGCTGCTGAGGAATGAGTAGATGACATACATACCCCCGGGACCGCCTGCACCAGTGCCCGACCCGCACAATAACATGCATTAAGCCGCTCAGCGCCAGCCTCCTCAATGGGCTTTTTTTTTTCCAGGAGCTAGTTAGAATAATGGAGGACCGTAGCCCCGCCCACACATGGATGTCATGGCGTCACATGACCACTCCAGACTGGGTTAACCCTCACCCGTCCAGCCGGATATCCCTGGAATCTGCAGTCAGGGATTACCATGACAATGCATGGCCACGCCACGAACTACATGTCCCAGCATGCTTTGCCAGCCCTCAGCAGGGCTTCTTAATATCGGTAGTGCAGCAGTTAGACAACCAGAATATCTGCCACAGAAATCTCTGTTATTAATGTTGGCATATACAGAATAGATTAAATGGCCAATAAACAAAAATCAATTGAGTGCTTACTACATTGCCAAGATACAGATATGGCAATATGTTTTTTCCTTCAGAAGTGATATGCCTCATAAGCATGCACCTTGATGCTCAACCTGATTCTTGTTTAGAATATTTACTTAAATAAAAGTCACCTTTCTATAATACAATACCAATAGCTTTACAGGCTGTAACAAATAGAGTTCAATGCACAGAGGAGCTGGCATCTACATGGAATAGCTCTGTGGGCCTGGTATGGCCCCAAGAGCCTGGTGTCTGTCATTAATGTAGATCCTATTAGGGATCCATAACAACTTTTAATCATGGTTGCCTACTTTTGCAAATGAATATCAGGGAGATTGTGAGAACACTATCAAGGTGCTGCACCAAAGGGGTGTGTTCTGTATCGCCAAAGAGGTGTGTCCTGTGACTAGCTCCACCCATAGGTGTATCTAGCACTGCCAGGAAAACTATTTTACAATAAAAATGCCAGTATCAGTATTTATTGATTATTAAATTGTCAGTGAATACTTTCAGTACTATCTTTATAGAAAAGATACAAGTGACACTTTAGCTGAGTCTTTCATTATCTTGGTCTCCATGAAATTGGCCATCTCCATAGACCTCAATTGATGAAATCAGAATCAGGGAGATTACCAAACTATTCAGGGAGTCAGGGATATTACCTAATCTTCAGGGGGTCTCCCTGATATTCAGGGAGAGTTGGCAACTATGCTTTTAATTTTGAGAGTCAGACTTTTTTTTGTGTTATTTTTGTTATCCATTGCAGGGATTTGATAAATGTGGGTACGATGGGGTTTAAAGCATGTCCACATGGTGGGAGTGGGAAGTTATTTATATCCTACAGTGGGGCTTGGCTAAGTCTTTATACACAATCCTGATTTACGCATCAGCCCCATACTGGACCAAGTCCTGATGTAGCAGCAGATTGTGGATGTACGTTGGGGTTCTGTACGTTTGCCCACTCCTAATTGCCTTACGTGAGTAGATAGCGCACTCCCCCACTCACATATGGGACTAAGGACCCTAATATGTCCAAAACCCTACCTTATCTTTTCTGCACATAAGTGTAAATGCCTGCACAAGACAATCGTATGTAAGGGCTAAACCTAGCCCTTACTGTATGATTTAAATAGAAAGCCCCCCTACTGTGCATATAAAATATGCTCTGAGGTCTGTTACACCCCACGTACAAAACTGATGGGCGTACAAAAACAATATCCGCTGCTTTTCCCAGGCTTCTGGGCATATGCAGTATGCAGAAATCGCTTGTCACTCTTAGTTGAGGATTTGGTCTAATACTACTAAATTAGGATCCGGTCTTATGGGTTTATTTTAAGTGTAAACAACAAACATGCACCATGATAATTCCACATTGAACTGAAAAGTGAGCGATTATTTTTTTTTCTTTAGTTATATGCTTTATGGCTATGCAATAGATGCCAGTATTTACTAGCAAGCAAAGCATTTTTTTTTACCATTTGTCTTATTTCATTTTATTTTATCTTATTTTATTTTGGACCCTTTGCATTGCAGAATTGTTTGTCCATGAGCATGTTTACTCCTTCTTAGGGGGGGGAAGGTGACAGTCTTGGGCCCCATAGCAAGATGGCGCTTCCCAAGTCTGGAGAGACGGGACTAGGCAGAGCCAGACAAGACTGGGGTTGGGGCTGGGCAAGACTGGAGCTGGAGAAGACCACCTGATAGGCAGAGGCTGACAGCTTAAAACCAGGGTTGCCAACTCTCCTGGAACATCCGGGAGACTCCCAAAATTTGGGCAGGTATCCCGGGAGAGCCGGCAAATCTCCCGCAAGCCCCGACACACTATTAATCACAACTTTAATCCCTAGAGTTACTAGGGATGGACGGGACTTGAGTGTGTCATCAAGCCCCGCCCACCCCCTTTAACACTAAAGATTACACGAGTGATCGACGGGGGGACGTGGCCTAATGACGTGATTTGCATAAATCACATCATTATGCCCCGCCCCCTCACAGTAATCTATGGCTCCCCTCCAAGTTCTCCCAGAGGGAAGCTTTCAAAAGTCAGCAACCCTGCTTAAAACAGAACTCGGCACTCCATGTTTGAGTGTACAGTATATTAAATCTGTATAGCAGCTGAGCCCATTATTGGAGTGCTGAGCGCTGTTTTAAGCCTCTGACAGCTTGCTTACAGTCCAGAGGGGGTGACTACCAAGGGCCCTATAGCAGACACACCCCTTGCACCTCCTGTAGTTTCGCCCCTGCTCCTTCTTTGTGTTTTGCTCCTATATTGTTTTTTATTTTATTGGAGGGGTGTATTTAAAGAAAGTAAACATGTTTTATGATTACGCTGTGTTTAACAAACTATGATGTCCTACAAGGCAAATGAAGTATGAGGAAGTGTCTTTGTATGGTGTATTCAAATATAGGCTACTATAATTCTGTATAAAGACACTTTGTGCACATTTAACATCCAGCTCGTACAAATTCCATAAATAGGAAATTATAATAAAACACAATTCTAAATCAACAACTAGGAGTTATTTGCATGCAACCTTGATATCACCTTCTCTCACAAGACGCTAACATATTTTCAGTTGTTGTTTTTCCCCGTCATTAGCTGCCAGTCAGTCCATCTGCCATCCTGAAACATTGGCTCTTGCAATTCATGATGTGTCATAACCATAACTTACAACACAGTCATTCAGACACCTGCTGCTATGATTATACAGGGTTTTTTTCTAGCTGGCCTGGAACCGCACTTGATTTAATTTGCCTTTTAAATAAACTAGTGCCTGCTTCTAACTTGGCATGTCTGTGAACCATTATGTGTTTCCATTAGGTTTTAGCTATTTGAGATTTGTTTAATGGTGCATATTAGGCACACAGTTCATAATTTAGAACCGCCGGTGCTCAACCATTTTTTGTGAAAAAGGTATATATATATATATATTTATACATTTGTACATTTCAATTTTTCTACATATAAGCACATAAGCATAGCTACTACCTCATCACAACTTTATCCTTGTGCCCCGCTTACCACCAGACTGTGGTCCACGTAACACCAGTGGTACAAAAAAACACTTGGATGACACAATAACCCTTAATGCAGGTCTATATCCATATGTTTATTACTGTTATCATTTTCAATTATAAACAATTGAAATGTATGGCATTGATTGATATAATTGCTATGATGTGGTTACTGACGTCTTATACATTAACATATAATAGCATGAAAAATGTTTAAATGAATGAAAACTGATACATAAGTGTGCTGTATATAATCAGAAAGAAGAGGGGGGCCTCTGCTGGACACAAATGGTACTGAAAGCGTAGAAAATGTTACTCATTTTGAACCGGATCCAGACCACCGCATGTTTTCTGTACATGCGCGGGTCTTAAAGTTCACATGGAAGTTGAGAGTAAACCTCCCCTGTCACTCCCCTCTGTTGTGCATACTTGAAGGCAGATATGCTGCCACAATGCAGCCTTAACACTGACAAGGGGATCAGAGGACCGTATTACCACTAATCCGCACGTATTTGTCACTGCTGATCCATGTGTATTTGTCACCGCTGATCTGTGCATATGTGTCACCGCTGATCTGTGCATAGGTGTCACCGCTGATCTGTGCATATGTGTTAAACCAGGCCCACACTGTATGTGTATGTGGGAAGAGTTTTCCCCTTTGGACTGATCTTAAATTAATTCCATACATAGGAGATACGCGCATAAATCATGCATAACATCCAGACACACCACTTACTTACGCACTTTGCGTGCGTAAGTAAGGTGTCCTACAGTGATTTGGATCCGGGCCTTAGTGATTAGAGTTGCCTTCAAGAAATTAAATTATTCATCTGAATGTGGAATTATAATGAAAGTTGTGCATATTATATTAGATCTAAGTGACATTAATGTTATAGGGAACTAAATGAACACAATAAACTTGAAATTTCCCTTTTTGCCCATAGCTCTGTCCTTGGCCTAATCTCATATAAGGTGAAACCATGTATTTTTTTTAACCTGGTATAACATTTTCTTTTTCTATTACTAACCACCCTATACAAGAGTACACAGCAGAGCCTCCTGTGGATTCCAAATACTCCTGCTGCGTTTTCATAACTAAAGAAATGTGTTTAAATATTGAATTTCTAACGCAAGGGGTCCGAATTAGGTGGTGTGTGTACCCACTGGACTCAGACATAAGCCGTGACTGGGGCAAATGTGTGAACATCCGAATTGGCTGGGAAAACAATTGCTTCTGCCTCGAAGAGTCATAGTAATCGATCTGCAGTTCCGAGCACGGTGCTCTGAAAGGTAAGTAAGGATTCTATATCAACCCTCTCCCTAATCCTTACCCTAACTCTCCCCTTCTATTACCCTAACCCTCCCTTCTCTGCAGCCTAACCCTAAGTCTCCCTTCCCCACAGCCTAACCCTAAGTCTCCCTTGCCCGCAGCCTGACCATAACAGGATCGCATACTCACCCATTAATAAAAAAAAATCTAAAATTGGCTGCCTTTTGAAATAGAGACAGTCAAAAAGGAACTTTTGTCTGTCTCTACTTCTCAATGACAGCCATCGGTGCAGGGACTACAATTCAGATTCGGCCGTGACAGCGTGCTCTTTAGATCTAATTATGAATCACACTCACCTCTGGATTGGGTCTTATGTTTATAGTCTCTGAGGATTAACTTTCCAGAACTTAATTTACATGTATTTCTAGGGGAAAAAAATCCTTAAACATGTTTTTATTGTTAAGATAAAGTCTATTAATGTCATGTCCTCTCTGATATATGACAAGCAACCTTCTTCCTCTTAACGTCAGTAGAGGCAGCTCTGATAGTTGGGTGTGCCTGCTGGCTAGGAAACCTCACATAAAGGGAAAGAAGGGGGCACTTTAGCCCTAATGTTCTGTTCCTGCATCTACTTTGACCTTTGGTCTTAGAAGAATGTTTATATTTTTCTAGACATTAGACTAAAGCTGGGCACACACTGGAGGGTTATCTGACGATAATTGTGTCGATTACATTGTGCAATTTTTGGAACAGACTAAATTTACCGATCAGCGATGACACACTGCGCTAGATCCAGACTTAAGTAAGTGCTTGAAATGAGTTATTCCTGGGCTAAACCATGTCGATTGCAGGGCAGTCATATTTCATCTGTTGCAAACAGTATTAGAGTTGAGAGGTGATGTTTCCTATCCCAAGTCTAAATAACAGTGTGATACTAAAGCTGATCAGTATCAGTGTGCAGTAACCAATTCAAAGATTTAGGTTTAGCCCAGGAATAACTAATTTCAAGCACTTAAGTCTGGATCTTACCCAATGTGTGGACAGCTTTATTCTCTGCCTTCCACATATTATTCCAAATTGCTATAATTGCTAAGTAGTATTGGCAATGATGAGGGTAGGCACAGCAATCCTTAAATTAAAATGTATTACACAACATAAATTACCCATTTAAAAGTGAACCTTGTAATATCAACTAAAATTATCAGCATAAGCAAAAAGCAGAAAAAAACAAAATAATGTCTGTGTGGAAATGCTTGCTGTTAAATTAGTGATAGATGCTATAGATTAAGTTATGGAACCCCCTCGTGTCGCCGGTGTTCCAGAGTCCATGATAATGGAGTCCTAAATGGATTCTCAGTGTTGACGGCTTGTCCTGTAATTATCTGATACTGATACATACACTTGTGTATACATACTCATTCCAGGTTGCATGCTTCCACAGTTCACCTCTATGACCCGTGGGTAGCAGCCCCAGGTGAAGTGACAGCAATGTCCACTTAATAAATGATGGCCTTTAAATCAAAATAGGCTGTGCTTTTTCTAGTAGTGAAAGTAAAGGTCCACACAAGGACATTCTAACGCGTTTTGTCTTTTGCTTTAGTCTTTCTCAAAGCTATCTAACAATTTACTCTAATGGTGTATTTAAATGTTGTTTCACAGGTTTCCCATTACTAGAACTAATTTCTTAAAAGTCTCTTACTGATATTAAGTATCAAATTGTATATTCATATATAATTTCGGTGGGAGTTCCAGCAAGAATGATGCCTTTTAGAAATAGAGACAGCTGAAAGTATATATATATA
>WWET01000512.1:305390-322221 GCA_011038615.1 Limnodynastes dumerilii
ATATAGAGTAAAACAATCTAGAATATTTTGTGCTGTTTTGTGCATTCACATGTTGAAGTGCTCGCACTATTTATGACCTCTTTTTCCTGTAACATTACAGTGTACTTCTCTCTATGGTTATGTAGCTGTACTGAGCCTGGTTGCATTATGCCCATGCATTATGTGCAGTGCTTGCTTAGGTGTCCAGAGGTACCAGTCTATGTTCCTTTGTATAGCACACAGCTTGCTTAGACTTTGCACCCACGTTTACAGCAACATGTGCGCTGTGTGCGCCTCAGGGTTGGGCAGTTGCATGTCAATAAACCTAAAATGGTCTAAGTTGCCCCTTTTCACAGGAACACAGCACATAAATTGCATATATACACTTGACCGAATGTGGGATACAAGTTACTCAACAACTGTACTGTTGGTCGACAGAGTATGAATGTCTCCAAAAATGTACTGGTCAGGGTTAATTTACTGATAAGGTCTACAGTATTATTATACCGACCTTAGTGTTTGTGGTAGAACAGAAACACTTTTTTTTTTTTAATGTCACATTAGATAGAGTTTGTGTTTTCTTTAAAACAGTAACTGTGAATAAGGCCAACCATTTAAATGAAACACCAGGAATTGGATCAGGAGATGGGTTGATAGGCACATATGGATGCATATAGAGTATTCTGTTACATACATATAGAATGTGGGGAGGGAGGTCTAATGTACAGTGTAAGGTGACTGAGGCTGGACACAAATGTATACACAGGTGCTGGAGGGTTGGCGGGCATTACACTTATCAGCACTAATTAGCTACATCTGACTGGTTGCTCTCTGTAGTTAATAGTAAAAAGGTGGCAGAAAAAAAGATTGGATTCCATTGGTCATTTAACCTATGGAAGAAATGGTGATTCTACATTTTCAAATTTTACACTGTAAATTCATTAATAAATTTGATGTATAAAAGAAAAACACCATTATTAGAACAATAAATCATTTCATATAACTGACACATAGAACTGTCTGATCAGTAACTAGAAAGTAGTCATACCAGTAATTACCTGCCAAACACATAACATAAATAGGTCCGGATCCAGGCTCATCAGTTACACTTGTTTTCTGCTCTTTGTGTGTGGAAAGCAAACTGTGGATGAACATGTATTTTCTAAAGGCTTCCAGCACAGAACTGAGGCCTTTCTGATGGTGGGGTGGCATGCAGCCATGGTAGTCTTACAGCTGGGTTTGGTTAAGCCCTCCAGCACCTTATGATCTTAATTTATGCACTGGCCCCATTTTCTGTGGGACCACTGTGTAAATGTTAAGGTAAGGCCTGGTGATGGAAGTCCCATGCATGTAAGGTGAGTGGTCTCCTCTGGCACACACAGGATTTAGGATTGTGCGAGGATCTGTTATCAGAACACCATCACAGCTGCTGGGCTCTGGAGGCCGCCCATAGAAGCGAAGCTTTATTATTATTAGACATTAACATAAACCACACTTCCAATGTTGATGAAAATTGGCCTTTAATCTAGCATAGTAATAGTAACAAATCATAGATAGTATCATAGCATAGTAATAGTATCATAGCATAGTAATTGTAACAGCATTGTAATAGTAACAATTCATAATTATAGTAACATAGCATTGTAATAGTAACAAAGAATAGTAATAATAACAGCATTGCAATAGTAACAAAGCATAATAATAGTAACATAGCATAGTAATAGTAACAGCATTGCAATAGTAACAAAGCATATTAATAGTAATATAGCATTGTAATAGTAACAAAGCATAGTAATAATAACAGCATTGCAATAGTAACAAAGCATAATAATAGTAAAATAGCATTGTAATAGTAATAGTAACAGCATTGCAATAGTAACAAAGCATATTAATAGTAACATAGCATTGTAATAGTAACAAAGCACAGCAATAGTTCATGAGTTGTTCAGAGTAATTAAGTATTTTTGCTGTTGAGGATGCATTCATGATAAACTGACACCAGATGGGGCACTAATTCACTTGGCATCTATGGCATGTTATTGCAGTCAGCCTTTCTATTTGCTTTTTTAAATATGCTTTCTTTACTTATTATTCAAGTGAGAAAATGTTCCTAAAAATTGTATATGAGAATATTTGTACAGTCAATGGCAGTACTGCAGATAGAGGACCAAATTCACACTTAAGTGTGGAATCTGTAGGTGTGCACCTAAGGGTTCTGTTCCCTCCCACGTCCCACCCCAGTTTTTCGGTGCCTCTGACACTTACGAGTGCCATAGGCTACGTTATTTTGGTGTGCGTATTTTCCTACTTAAATAGGGAAAATGCACACGGACATTAACAACCCCTCCCAGGCTGAACTAAATGACCACCCCACCAACTTCTCCTAATATCCCACGGAGGCTGCCGTCTTTAAAGACCGCACATAGTCAATCTACTTGCCTAAAGGCTATGTAGTTTGCATAGTCAGCATGGCTACACATGCTGAGTTGAAAAAGTCTTTAAAATACGCACCTAAGTAGCCCCAGCTTCTTAGGTGTGAATCCGGTCCAGAGAGGTTAAAGTTACACCCATTATATCTGGAAAATGCACACACGATTGCTGGACTGATTATGCACAGATTGGCAAATGCTATGTGTATGTGTGGACAGGCGGCTGTCCTGTGCAAGTACCAAATAGCCGCCCAGGCCTCCATGAATACAGTATTGGAAGGTAAGTACTGGAATTCTGTTGGCCATTGGGCCTAATCCAGACTAATGCTGGCCAGTGTTAATACGCTGGGCGTAAGCGTAAGATCGGCTGAAAAGCCGATTTGCGTATGCACCGCGCAGATGTTGCCCAGCGTAACTACGGCAACGCCCTGAACGAGGATTGAGTGTCCGTAGTAGCAGCGTAGTAACGGCAGAGGAGGCGTTCCTCGCCGTAACTACACTAAGGGTAGTGTAGGTAGGTGGGGGGAATTCGTTTAATGAGGGAGTAGATTTAGTAACTACGCTGCTGTCCCAGCGTATTTACTCTCGCTTATGCTGGCTGAAGTTAAGGTAGCCTTCAGCCGGTGTAAGCGAGGGTAAATACGCTGGGACAGGGGAAGTGTCGGGGGGGAGTGCATAGATGTTACACTGAGCGTTAGTACGCTCAGCGCAACATCGTAAGTCTGGATCAGGCCCATTATGTGATCCCGTGTGGGTTTTGTAATGTCTCTGTAACTGCAGCAATATTATTATATGTTTAGAATCAATCAATATGTAAGTATGTTTTCCTGTGGCTTTAGTGGAGTAAACAAGCAATTAAATTTTAATTAAGAATATAGTGAAAAATGATGCAGTTTAGATAAAGGGAGCTGCTAGTAACTAATGACCTGCATTGGCTGAATACAGATGTTGAAACATTTTTGGACCCTAAAAGTTCTGAAAAATACTTCTATTTTTTAGTATAACTTCAGTTTACTTTAAAAGTAAATTTTGTCCATGTTTTTGAATGATAAATTTATGAGAGGTAAAAACTTTTATCTTGATATATGTTAGTGCTCATCTCATCTCAACAGCCATATACTTTGATGGCCATTATAATCATAATAAGGTACTAACTTATCCGTTTATGTTTACATTATGTGGTATGTTTAATGAAGAGAAAAAAGGAGCTGTTACCAATAGCAACCAATTAGATTCTAGTTTTTATTCATCTATCTAGAAAATAAACACTAGAAGCTGTATTAAACATATGACTGTGGGCAAAAATTGAGTTTTATTAAACAATCTTTAAATGTGAGGGCTTATGTCTCTAATAAGACAATATAGTTGTTTTAGGGTGGGTACACATTGGGGCTTTTTCAACAGATAGTCTTTGCAATCACACAATCAAAAGACCATTTCACCAGATATCGTACAGGTAAGCAGGTCCGTCGGGGGGGCCTGTGGTTTTAACCTGGACCTCACCCCCTCTGGTGCAGCTATTCTTTCTGATACACCGTCAGCTTGCAGGGGGTGGGGGTCCGCTTTTCTGACTGTGAGCAGCATGCAGGAGTGCCCAGTTAGAGGGGGGCTGGTTAGGACAGACCACTTTTGCCTCCTGAGGGGAACCAGGAGGCAGCAATGACCCTAAGCATGTCCCTCCTCCTCTTACTTCAGTCCTGGCCCCAAGTCTTTTTCCCAACTCCAGCATGAGAATGCACAAGGGAGGGCTAGCACACAAAGATCCTTACCTCCAGCGGCTCCAAACAGGGTGTCCCAGTTACTTCACAGGGAACTGCTTGCACCGGTCAACAGTGATGAAGAGGCCTTTCCGGGCGCTCAGAAGTGAGTATGGCTCCCTGCTCGACAGGTTCCAGCACCTGGGTTGGCTGCTAGAGATGAGTGTCTACAATCGGTCTTTCTGACATGGACACTTTTGACTCCCTGACTTCCCCGGACTCCTCCCCCACTCCTGCATCACACACGTGCAAGCTTATCAAGCTTCTGGGCAAACACCTACTTCAGAGGGGGTCCTCCTCATGGGCTAAGCATGGACCTGATTAATCCCTCTGGCCCACCTTTAAGTAATGAATCCATGGTTTACTGCTATATCCCCACAGTAGCCAGCTTAGTATGCCCCAAAGTACGTGAACGTATCAAGAAGAACATCTTTGTGGATATGTTTTCAGTAACAGCGGAAGGAATGCTCGGGCAGGCAGCGGCAATCAGCAAGATAGAGATTGGTGAAGTTGCCTACCGCTCATATGAGAACTGGACAGCGGGCATGTTGGCGTTTGCTGCAACATATTGTGAGGAACACCCCACCAAGGCTGGAGATATGTTCACTTATATTAATCTAATCCATGATATGCAAATGCATGTTAGGGGAATATGTTGGCATGATTATGATGAGCGCTGCCATGTAGGATGGCAAGCGCAACATGTTTTTTGGTGTAAAGTACGGTGATATCTGGCTGGCAGTGATGCATCAAGCTGTCGACATGCCCGTTCCAGCGCACTCCTTTCATAAGTCACCCTTAGGTGTTGGACAGACAGCCGTCGATGTCAGGGTCTCACAGTCAGCTGCTTCAGGTTTAATAGCTCCCAATATTAGCGGGACTCCAGATGCTCTTTCTGACACTCAAGCATGCGGTGTGGGGGCTCCCACCCAACGAAAGAATGTAAGCACTCCGGGTCCAGAGCGAACAGAGCCCAATCTAGCGGTACTACATGTCAAGGCACCAGTGTCAAAACGACTCAGTAAACTTCAGGAGTGGCTCAGTCGTTACCCGGCGACACTTCTTGACACAGGGTTCGAGGAAGGCATTTGCCTACCAATTTTTTCTCCACATCCCCTGCGACTTGCGTTCTGCGTGTGATTCATGTATCAGCTTTATGAGAAGGTGGCCCGGGAGGTGGCGCTTGGACGTATGGTTGGTCCTTTTCTGGAAGCCCCCCTTCCCAATTTGATCATTTCCCCAATAGGCGTCGTGCCCAAAAAACACCAGGGAAGTTTTGACTCATTCAACACATATATTTTCCGGAAGGCATGTCGGTGAATAATGCTATTTCGAAATTGCATTCCACCATCAAATACCAATCATTTGAATCAGCCCTGTGAATAGTCTGAAATTTTGGCCCTTGTATGTTGTTGGCGAAGGTGGATACTGAATCTGCCTTTTGCTTTCTCCCCTTACACCCTGATTCCTTCTCATTCATGGGCTTTCGTTTAGATGATGGCTTTTATGTAGATACCTGTCTGCCCATTGGGCGTGTAATTTCCAGCGTGTATTTTGAAAAATTCTATTGCTTCCTGCACTGGTTATTAACAATGGGGACAGACCATAGTGGTGTCACACTCTACTTGGAAGACTTCTTTGTGGTCGCACCCACTGCCTCTCCTCTCTGTGAGCACATACGGTTCTCAGTTTCGGCCCTGTTTCAATCCCCAGGCATTCCCATTGCGCCCGACAAAACTGAAGGCCCCAGCACGTTTTCCTATCTTGGTGTTGAAATCGACACCAAGGATGTGTTGTGTTGCTGGATGGCAAACAAGGTCGCAGGGTTGCGCGCTAAGGTATTGGAAGTGCTGATGGTGGATAAGATTACAATAAAGATTTACAGTTCCTCCTGAGGCCTCTGAATTTCGCATGC
The DNA here is from genome assembly GCA_011038615.1 of Limnodynastes dumerilii. NCBI lineage: Eukaryota > Metazoa > Chordata > Amphibia > Anura > Limnodynastidae > Limnodynastes > Limnodynastes dumerilii. The sequence goes on from WWET01000512.1 coordinate 311,471, forward strand.
CATATCATCCCTATGGGTACGATCTTTAGCAGCTGCCAGGCAGAAGGCTACTATGGGAGTGGCTAAACAATGAATGCGGTTAGCACAAGAATGAAGGAAGATTTGCGTGTCTGGATGATTTCTTGGTACAATTTATTGGTGTGAGGCTTTGGCAGGGTCTGCCGGTGTCTAATGTAGAATTACAACCACTGACGGGAGCAGAAATTACTGAGTGGTTCACCCACCCCGTCGATTCAGCTGCTACGATGGTTGATCTTGTGATGCTTGGAATGTGTGTTTTTATGCTCAGCATGTCCCTGGGATGGAAAATGGGTTGGCGGATGCGCTGTTCAGATTCAATTGGGAAAAGTTTAGATCCTTAGTACAGGTAGCGGACGAGATTGGCACACCCTGTCCCTCTCATCTGTGGCAGGTAGTCGGGCTCGGTTGAGGGATTTGGCGAGCCGTTCACTGGCGCACTGGTACGCTGTGTAAATAGGGAGTGGTCTGGCTAGGTCCTTTTTACTAGCAATAAATCTCATGGGGTTATCCATTCCCGCAATAGGCATGAGTAATACATTGTGTAAGTATTTGGCAGGACGATATAGAGCGAGCATGGCTACTGCGCTCGCTGGTATATCCTTCTTTCTCAGACTGCAAGGTTCCCCTGACATTACGAAGGTATTATTAATATCCAAGGCCCTGAACTTCCCCCTGATAGCCCAGACCTATCACCCCTGAAATATTAGCTGATATTATACAGGCGCTTCCTTGTGTGGCCCATAACAAGTATGAATCCCTCATCATCTTCACACTGTTCTCAGTGGCTTTTATGGGGGCCTTTTGACTGAGCGAACTCGTGTCCAGGTCATGTGGATCTTTGTCCACAGGATTGTTGGCTGGAAATGATGTGGTGTCCGCAGAGCCAGTGCCTGATACAAGTCTAAATGCAAGCAGTTAGGCCAGGATCAGTGGGTGAGTGACTATAATGAAAACTGGCACTCCGGTTTCCTGCCCTGTGGATCTGTGTTCTCTGTTTTTGCAGCTTGGCCTCCAGATTGTATGTCTGGCTCATGCCGATGGGTCGCCCAGCACCATCTTCCAGCTCAGGGCGGCTTTCCATCAAGTCCTGAGTGTGGTGGGCCTGGATTGTAAAGAGTTTGGCACGCATTCCTTTCACATCGGTGCAGCAACAGCAGCTGCTCTGGCAGGGGCTCCTGTAAAGACAGTTGGGTCACTGGAAATCCAACTGCTGTTGACCTAGCCCCAGATAAGGTGTCTGGCATGAGGCACTAGTGCATGGAGTGCTTTCCCCCCTAAATTTTCCTAACCACCAAAAGACCCCATGGGGCTTTTCAAAGGGTTTTGTTGGGGTGTTGTTTACCTCCGCTTTTGGGCTACTGGCGCTAGTTAGCTAGGGTATCTAGTTTCCCTGTTCTCTTTGGAATTGCTGTTTAATTACACTTTATTGTTTGTTTATGGGTTTGATAATGACTGCCATTATGTGGTTGCCTAATTTTGTTTCCTTGTTACGAGGTTGAGTTTAGAAGCTGATGATTGTTTTTTTAATTTAATTACAGATGTTATCGTATCGTAGCGGAAGAAGGTTTGGTTTGAGCATTTTGTTATTGGGGGTCAGTGGCATCTAGTCTGGCAGCCCTTTACTGTGATGTTCAGTGGTTTGGTAAGGATCGGGTCTGCAGCACTGTTCACGGTGAGCTGATGACTTAATGCTGCAACTTGGGGAGAATGACGTTGGCTCAGTGATGGTTGAGCCGAGGAGTCTTCTTCTCTATTAACCCTTAAACTGTTATGGTCACGAGTGAAGTTTACACCAGGTTTGAAAACCAACATAAGTGGGGTAGATGTCAGGCCCCCACTTCATGGTGATTCTCATTCATGGTGTAAGCAAGGCTTACAGCGTTCTAGCCTGCACTGCCTTCTTCCACCACCATCTGGTAAATGCTATTTTATGCATATTGTGTTGTTACTGTTTTTTGATGTTATTGTTTATAATTTGTTCAATAAACACAAGTTCTCGGTAAGAGTCTATTTTTTTTTTACCAACCAAAGTCTCTTTATTGGGTTAAAGGTGAAGGGTGGAAGTTTTTGGGTTTGGCTTCGAAAGCCATGACAACTGTCTCAACCTTAATCTAAACATTTGTTTTACTCCCATAGAATGGTTCATAGAAACTTTATTCCTTAAGAATCACAAATCTTTATTTCTAATTGTGGTTTGTATTATAATCACATTTTCTTTCATTATTTCTGAAGTTAAAGGTCATAGGCCAACAGAACACAGCATTCAGGAAGAACAGAAAGTGTTTTCTGTGTCCCACCAAAGAGGTCATTGGAGCATTATTTTGTCAGATAATGGTGTCTCCACACATTTGGTGCTATAACCTCTTTTCCATTGCTCTCCGCTTTGCCGTCCTTCCATTTTCTTGTCATGCTGACCTTACACTAGCCTCTGGACATTAGTGTCTCTTCTCTAACCTACACCTTGCAGAATACACACAGCTATCATCAGCCTTTGTCCCTTTTATATCAGGTCACTGAATACCATTAGCATGAAGAAAAGCATTAGTATCAATGTGATGCTAGCTGCTTTATATGTATGTGTCTGAATGTATTATTACTTGCTTCACATATTCATTAATCACAAATAGCCAGATTCTGTGAACAACACGGCTCTTTCTTCTACAAATAACTTAATATCCAATCACTCTATTATAATGCACAAATTATACTTTGTAATATAACATGTAACTTATTACATAGCTTTACAATAGACAAATTATAAAAATGTATATCATTTATATAAATGTATCTAATTTATAATATACTAATTCATTTGTAATTTCTTTTTTTATTTATGTATTCTGTGAAGGATAATTTGTAAAATAGCAATGCAAACAAATAAAATACTAATAAAAAAAAAAGAAAATATATCAATTATTTATTTTATCTCTATACATATAGGGCTGCTCCAGAGTTTGGGAGTAAGGGCAAATGTACAGCTCGGCTAAACCATGTTGCAATGTGAGGGGAGCTAATTACTTGGAATTACTTTGCATGCAGGGAAAATACTTTACTTTTGCAGATAGAACTCATATACTGCATAGCTTTATGTTTAATCTGTAAATTAGAGTTGAGCTAGGAAGCTTCACAACTCCGTTTTAAATCTGTTTTCACAAAATTTGCCTCCTCTCACATTGCAGCATGGTTCTGCTGAGGTCTACACTTGCAGCTATTTTGCAGGTGTGAAACAGCTCTGGATCAGCCCCATAGCCTGATGATCTGATTATCATGAAATGTATGGCATGGACTAATTTGTGGAATAGTTAGAATTCCTGACCCGAACAACATAGGGCTGAATCTACTAAGATCCGTGAATGGTGGTAGGGACATGTGCCCAGTTATTAGGCAGTTTGTGCAAACTATGCAGCGTCCCCAGCAAACAGAGGGACCAACATAGCGTTGCTGGGGACATTGCAGATTGTGTGGCCAGCTGTTTTTGTTTATGAACATGACATTTGTTTTAAATTATATATGGTACATGTGTGTGATAACGTTAATGAGTAAAACAGCATTGACCTCAGTTTCAAGAAAAAGAGAGTTTACTGGTGAAAACAATCTTTATCTCTGCAAATGAAATCATCGTCATTTACAATGCTATGATCACCATGGAAACCATGGCGATTATTAGCATCAACAACCCTGATCGACGACCTGCTGTAATGAATGCGAGCCGGCAGATCGCTATATTTACTTAATGTCGGCGCCATCTCAGGATGGCATTAGTATAGGTATTCCAGCAGTCTCCCCATATACTGTATACTCCTCTTCTTCCCCTAAATAGCTGTTATTAGGGGTAGGAAAGGGGGGGTATGTATAGGGAGACCACTGGAATACAGAGACAGCATGTCCATGGTAATTAACAAAATAAATAAATAAAATATTAACTATCATTATTATTATTATTTTTTAATAACTAAAACATGTTTAATAATTAAAAAAATATATATATACATTTACATATATATTTTTCCCACTGGAATCACCAATGGTGTTCCTTATTCATATGAACAAGGAACAACAATGGGTATTCTGGTGGGAAGAAAAATAAGAAAAAAAGGAAAGAAAGAGTCAAACTCACCTGTCCAGTGCTTCACATCTCTCACTCAAGCTAATTGCTTAATAAATATAGCTTTATGTATAGACTTCCAGGATGGCGTGGCAGACTGCTCCTTTATGCGGTGGGCCAGGGAGGGACTTATGTCTGTGGGAGACTTACTCTACACATCGACACACCGCCTGTTAACACTTAGCCAGGCACAAATACGATTTAGGTTTTTAGCACAACAACCTCTACAGTTTCTCCAGGCACAGCACTACGTAAGTGTGGTGATACGACATATGTCCCAGCAGGATATCAAAAACCCACTAGACGCCATTTAAAAAAATAATTCTATGGACAGAGGAGCCATCTCCAGGTATTATAATCTGTTGCGGGTCCCGATGGATCATTCCCAAGTGCAATCAGGGATGTCGCAGTGGACGCGGCACCTCCCTGGTGTAACATGTGAGGATTTACTTAATTCTTTAAGGCATTCGGACAGAGCACTAAAATCAAACCAATACCTGGAGATGTTTCTCAACCTCTATCATAACGCCTATCTATCCCCTCACAGGAGATTTTTGGCTGGACTCACCACCGATCATACATGCCCTAAGTGTTTTGGACAGGAGGCAAACACTTTCCACTGTCTCTGGGCTTGCCCGCTGATCAGGGGGCTCTGGATCCAAGGTAAAAAATATGTGGAGGAGAATCTAATAAACTTCCTGCCTCTGAGTCCTGAATGGGCACTGTTTGGCGTCCTTCCGAAAAATCAGATAGCTCCATATAGCTACCATAAATTGCTGCTATATGTAAGTGCAGCGGCTAAAAAATCCCTCCTCCAAATGTGGATCCAAAGATCCTTGCCACCACTCACGATGTTCGTTGATAAATTGCACAAGATATTTGTAATGGATTGGATGGAAACCTTGCTTGACAGGGAAAGAAAGGTTGAGTTCTTTTTTGATGTCTGGGAATCCTATATAAATACCCTGTCAGCCTCCCTGCAAAAATCAAATACAGAGCACGGTACAACATACCACTTGGTATGCCCTAAGATTGGTGGAAAATGACCCTCCCTTTCTTGGATAGGCATTTTAATGACGTTCACCCTTCACAACAGCAGGGTCCAATGGCATGGTGGTCCTCTTCCTCACGTTCTGGTTGGTAAACATATAGCAATAACGCTGTAGTGTGAGCAAGAAGTGGCTTGTTGCAACCAGTGGTAGACATTGATCATATTTAATTGTTGATGATTCGGACATTTATTACAATTGTTTTTCTTAAGTACTTGTTTAGAGTTCTTCAGTAATAAATTATATTATAATTTTCTTGTTTCTCTGCGAAGAAACTAAGTACTGTTGAAACGGATACATTGTATTTGCATAAATGTCATGATATGTATTTGTTTGCGGTATCATTAATAAAAAGATAAAATAAAAAAAAAGTGTATTCTGGTGGGCAAAAGGGAAGAAAAATAAGAAAACAAGGAAATAAAGAGTTAAACTCACCTGTCCAGTGCTAGACATCTCACTCACTGTCTCTGTCAGAGTCTCATCCATCAGACTCCAGCCCCATTCTGTGTGTGCCATCTGCCAAGGTGTGCGTGCTGTATGTTTGAGTCTCGTTCGTGGACTCTGTGTACTTCGGCCTCATTCTGTGTGTGTCATCTGCCAGAAGTGTGTGCTGTGTATTGAGTCTCCTCCATAGACTCCCTGTATCTCCAGCTACATTCTGTGTGTGTCATCTGCCAGAAGTGTGTGCTATGTTATTGAGTCTCATTCGTGAACTTCCTGTATCTGTAGCTCCATTCTGTGTGTGCCATCTGCCAGAAGTGTGTGCTTCGCCATTGGGTCTCATCCGTGGAGTCAGCTTCAGTCTGTGTGTGTGTGATCTACCAGTTCTGTATGCTGTGGTTTTGGGAGAACTCTATTTTCCTCTGATTCCTTCCTGGGTTCCCATCTGTCCCAGGGAGCATCCGTTAATCCGGCCTGTGGACTTACCTATCTCCAGTGTTTCCTCTGTGGCAGTGAACCTCTGTCCTGTCTGTGTTCTGCTGCATCCCAGGGGTAGCAGAGTGGGAGATTAGGGCCTGTCTGTCCGTCAGAGGTTATACACTTTCCTCTGTGCTCTCCTCTGTACTTACTTGCGATCTATGACTCTCTCGTCTGTAATTTGTTAGCTTGGGTTCCTGCTCCTCATAGTGGCCTGCCAGGTATTTCCAAGGACCAACACCAGGGGCCGCGATCTGCTGGTGGTACTGCAGCCAAAACTATCTTCGCCATCAAAGGCTCTAGTGAAAACCAGGCCCCAGTTAGACTCTTCGTCCCGGTGCGGAACCTGGGTACTTATAACAATGTGTTACAGTAACCAAGGTAGGTTACACCAGGGTGCGGAGTCTAACCAGGGCCAGTTGTTCACTAGAGACCTGATGGAGGGGATAGGCATGGTTGCAGTCCCCTGGCAGGTGGCGGCCCCCAGTGATGGCTCTGAAGGAAAAAACTATAGTGCAGAGTCCTGCTACTGGAACCTACAATCACTGTCACTGCCTGCAGATTCAAGGTGTGCTCACAGATACTAAGAGACATCCCCCCGCTCCCCGCTATACAGATTGGCAGCGTTCATACAGGAGACTGGGGATGTCCGGCGCCTATCCAGCATGGCGCCGGGATGCACTGCATCCCCTCGCGGAGCGTGTCACGCCGGCCCTGGCCACATGTATCGAGAGAATGAGAATTCAGACTGAATTCGTGCTATTCAGAGTGGGCTATAGGATGCACGGAAGTGCATCCTTGAATAGTCCCTAGTAAAATTAGCCTGTGCGACATCGCACAGGCACGGATCTCTGAATCCGGTCCACTATGCAATCCTTTAGGACATAAGCAGCCATACCTACATACCCACACCTATATTAAATAATAAATAAATAAACTACACCTGTATTTTTTTTGTGACTCCCTTTCCCATTGATGGGGTTTAGCCTATAGGTCAGAAGTTGGTTGTCATTCCTATGTATGAAGCTTGGCTATTTACAGCAATACCCAATTGTCATCATATGTTACTGATATGAACCAAGCTGCAGAATATTTACATATCTGTTATTGAAATAAAACATCTAAATCAACTGCAACTTATCTTAATGCTAGAAGCACTAAATCAGTATATGGTTAATGACTGTCGCATGGGAGTTGCTGGCAAGAAAAGCCCCTTTTATGAATAGAGACAGCCCAAAGCTCATTTTTGAAAAGGCAGCTGTCTGCTGTTTTTTTTCTTTTTTTTTTAAATGGTTAAGTATGCAGTTTAGAAACCGCCAGACCCACTGCAGACACAACCAGAGAGGTGAGTCTTTTTTTAGGGTTAGCCTTTGTGGAAGGGAGGGTTAGGGTGGGTGTGGGTCCCCATTAAGAACGGCCCTATTTCGATAGGGCAGTTCTCTTCCAGACCGGCTACAGTTCCCGCATAAAATGAGGGATTTCCAAAATAGGGGCATCCAAAAGTTCCTTTGAACTTTTATAGCGTCTGGTTTCCTGCGTCTACCCTGCTGTTTGGATCGTGTGCCTCGTGCTTTTTGTTTGGTGTGTGTTATCCTCCGTTCTCTTGCCTTACCCCCTGCCTCTCCTCCAGGCCCTCGTGGTGTTTTGTCGGTCTGCTGTGTAGTGGGAGCTGGCGGTTTCTCGCTGCGGTGAGATCCGCCAGCCTCACTGTCTCTGTCAGAGTCTCGTCCATCAGACTCCAGCCCGATTCTGTGTGTGCCATCTGCCAAGGTGTGCGTGCTGTATGTTTGAGTCTCGTTCGTGGACTCTATGTACTTTGGCCTCATTCTGTGTGTTGTCATCTGCCAGAAGTGTGTGCTGTGTATTGAGTCTTCTCCATAGACTCCCTGTATCTCCAGCTATATTCTGTGTGTGTCATCTGCCAGAAGTGTGTGCTGTGTTACTGATACTCATTCGTGAACTTCCTGTATCTGTGCTCCATTCTGTGTGTGCCATCTTCCAGAAGTGTGTGCTTCGCCATTGGGTCTCATCCGTGGAGCCAGCTTCAGTCTGTGTGTGTGTGATCTACCAGTTCTGTATGCTGTGGTTTTGGGAGAACACTATAATCCTATGATTCCTACCTGGGTTCCCATCTGTCCCAGGGAGCATCCGTTAATCCGGCCTGTGGACTTACCTATCTTACCTTCTGAACAAGTGGCAGTGAACCTCTGTCCTGTCTGTGTCCTGCTGCATCCCGGGGGTAGCAGAGTGGGAGATTAGGGCCTGTCTGTCTGTCAGAGGTTATACACCTTCCTCTGTGCTCTCCTCTTCTGTGTACTTGTTTGCGATCTATGACTCTCTCATCTGTAAGTTGTGAGCTTGGGTTCCTGCTCCTCATAGTGGCCTGCCAGGTATTTCCAGGGACCAACACCAGGGGACACGACCTGCTGGGAGTACTGCAGCCAAAACTATCTTCGCCATCAAAGGCTCTAGTGAAAAGCAGACCCCAGTTAGACTCTTCGTCCCGGTGCGGAACCTGGGTACTTAAAACAACGTGTTACAGTAACCAAGGTAGGTTACACCAGGGTGCGGAGTCTAACCAGGGCCAGGTGTTCACTAGAGACCCTAATGGAGGGGATAGCCATGGTTGCTGTCACCTGACAAGTAGCGGCACCCAGTGATGGCTCTGAAGGAAAAAAACTATAGTGCAGAGTCCTGCTACTGGAACCTACAATCACTGTCACTGCCAGCAGATTCAAGGTGTGCTCACAGATACTAAGAGGAGATACAATGTGTAAATGTACTGACAGACAAATATCATCAGATGGAAAGACTCAGGGATAGCAGGCTCACTGGCAGATGACAAACACAGAGAGCAGCTACACAGATGAACAGAGTCAGGTGGGAGAAACTATAGGATAGCGTATTCACTGGCAGATAACAAAAACAGAATGAAACTTTACAGACAGATAGAAGAGACTCAAACTGTGGTCTGAAGGAGTATGAGAATCCAAACGCAATCACGTACCACTCGGAAGAGGGACCTGAAAGACCTGGAGCTTCCAACAGGTGCAGCAAGCTACAGACAACAGAGTACAGAAAAGGCAAGGGAGGATGGAGGGTAACCACAAGGCAGGAAAACAAAGGATAGCAGAGGTACATGAGTAGAGATTCGAATGGCACAAGGCACACACGAGAATACAGCAGGCAAATGTAGGAGACCTGTCACTATAACCGGCAACCTATGCTTCCAGGAGTCAGCTATTTAAAAGACAAGCTTCCAATCAGCACCTGCCCTCAGACACACCTCCAGACTGATTGCAGGTCAGCTGAAGGTAACTTCACAGATTAGGCCAGGAAGTAAATAGTCACATGCTGCTTTTATTAGTCTGACAGCGTGTAACAGTATGCAGCATTACATAGTTTGATAGTTTTCTAAATGTATTTTCTGAACTTATATTGTGCATAAGGACACCGAGGCATGTAGCTCCCTTATGCCGCTTACAGATCTCCACCCTGGCAGTAATCCGGGTGTTTCAACCCAGGTTATTGTCAGGTGATTTGCTGGGTTTTTAACAGAAACCCCTGTTATGTCCAGCAGGGTAGAATTGAGAAATTCTGGTTCCCGGGTCTGCCCTGAAATTGTGAAGGGGCTGTGAGCGACTCCCGGAAGGGACTTGTTAACTGTTGCATAGCAACAGTAACAAATCCCTCCAATCGGGTGTGTTAAGTGAGACCTGGGTTTTCATTACACATTGCCATTTACTGGGATCCGACACAGGAAAAACCCTTCTCTTTTCTCATGTCTAAGTCCTGAGTTATTAGACTAGAACCTGGTACCTTTCAGATGGCCAAAAATCCGGGTTTTTAATGGTGATCTGAAAGGAGTACGAGAATAAATTAACACAATGATAACCCCTTTTTAAATGACCACCACTTGTTTCAGCGCAAACACTAGAATACTTGGTGCTTTGTTACAATCCATCTCAATATGAGATTAAACGGCTTTATACACAGTACTAAAGTGTTAAAATACAATTGTATTGTCACGATTACATTCTCCTGGTATATTCGCAACTCCATGAACAACTGAAATGACAAAACTACAAAACAATTTGTATCTTAATCCAGAGTGGAGTTGGAAATCTGAACACATTTAATAAGAAAGGGCTGGATTCATCGTCTTTAAAGACCGCATGTACACAATCTACGTAATGAAACACTAGATAGATAGATCTATCTAGATACATAGATAGTGTAAAATAGTTACTATGCATGCATAGTAGCTAGAATCGCAAAATTAGGCACGTTCATAAAAAATTACCATGTTGTGAATCTGGGCCAAAGACCCTTTTTTTAAATTCCCTTTACAGCTTTAAGGTCTGGGGAAAGATTTACTAAGTTGGGGGAAAGTGTAGATCTTACCCATAGCAACCAATCAGATTCTAGCTGACATTTTCTAGTAATAGTGAGAGCTAGAATCTCAATGGTTGCTGTGGGCAACATCTCCACTTTTCCTTTCATGCGTATCTGTCGGCTCCCTCCCCGTCTGCCCGCTTACCTCTATTCCTGCGACGCGTCTCAGGGGATTCCCCAGCCGACAGGCAGCATGGTTACAGTGTCTTAGGGCCTGATCCAGAGCTACGATGTTACACTGAGCACTGTAGCGCTCAGCGTAA
>WWET01000512.1:322850-335373 GCA_011038615.1 Limnodynastes dumerilii
TGTTCGCCGTTTGTTTGTCTCCGGTGGGTCTCTTCCTGCCGGTTCTGCTCCCGCTGATATCTGTTGGTTCTTGTCATCTTTTGGGGTTCACCGTTGGTGTCTATTCTTACATCTCCCTGCGAGTCCAAGTTCAACGGGGAACGACCACGCCTTCAGGGGCCGCTCAGTCCATCCCCACCATCAGGGGCTCTGGTGAAAACCACCTGAAAGGTAAGACTCCGGACCCCGGAAGCTTGTTCGCTCACTCCATTGGGTTCTCCTTAGGATTACTCTGGTGCTTCATGGGTAAACCCGGAGTATCCTACACTCTCTGCCTGGACCACTCCGGTGCTTCGCAGGTAAACCCGGAGTGTCCTAACAATTACACAGCACACATTCATCAATTGCCCGACAAATCTGCCGATAATACATAGCACACATTCATCATTAACCCTAACAATTCCCCCAAAACTGTCACCAAATACTGCCGAAAATAAATAGTACACATTCATCAACAACCCCAACAATTCCCCCAAAACTGTCACCAAATGCTGGCGAAAACAAATACTACACATTCATTAATAACCCTAACAATTCCCCTAAAACTGTCACCAAATAGTGCCGAAAATAAATAGTACACATTCATCAATAACCCCAACAATTCCCCCAAAACTGTCACCAAATACTGCCAAAAATAAATAGTACACATTCATCAATGTATTTTGAGACAGTTAGAGAATTGTCGGGCAATTGATGAATGTGTGCTGAGTAATATCGGGTGTATTTTATGACAGTCAGTGAAGTCGGGTGTTGCATTGCAGTATTTGCTGGGATTTTTACTGGCCGGGATTGTCACTGTAGGTAATTTTTACATGCCGGGATTTTTAATGGCCGGGATTGTCAGTGTAGGTATTTTAATCATGTAGGTATTTTAAATTGTCGGGAATTTTTGGCGCCGGGATTTTGAACGTGCCGGGAAATATATAATTATACAATTTTTTGTGTTTTTACAGATATTTTGATAACGTCTGTTTATTGACTTAGTTCCTATATACATTTTATACCGTGATTAGAATTGTCTCTACTATATTAGTATTATCATCAGTTTTTATATAAAGTTCCAGTGTTTTTGCAGTGTTTTTCACATTTTAGATTTGTGAGGATTTAGTAGTCCCCTCCCCTGTTAAAATTTCCCATAAATAGGCGGGACACACTGACCTTGCCTTGAGACACCCTGAGGAAAGTTCATTGTGAACGGAAACGCGTTGGTGGTCAGTCATACTCTCCTAGGAACTCTTGCTGCATTGGACCTTACCTGTGTTTAGTTGCTGCTACTTGCCCGGGCTGTTATCCACATCTTTTTTTCATAGCACTTCTTCTAACAGCTTTTTACCACTCTTAACGGGACCTCTGCAAGTAAGCTCCTTCTATAGGAGAGTTTTTTATTACAAAGGACTACTTATATTTATACATTTTTTGTGATTCATTTTTTTTTTGTGTGCCTATTTTTATTTATCTTTTGTTTGTTGGTGTTGTATATATTTTTATATCAATTATACATATTTAATAAAAGCCTATATTTTTAGATATTTTTATCTACAATCTCTTTACAATTGATGAAATATTCTCCTGTCTGTGTCTGCAAGGAGCAGCGCAGTTCTTGAACAGTTTTTCTATTACAAGTACCCACAGGTGATAGGTAAAATCACCTCTGTTGCTGGCAGCATACCCCTTGAGTGGAGCGCTATATACTACAGGTTTTTTTTGTATTACAAACTGGTGGAGGTATTTTTTAACCGCTGGGACTTCATACCGGACCCATTATAACTATGGTTAAGTTCAGTCTGTCTTGTAGTGAGAGACAAAGGATGTTTTATTTCAGTTCTTAGTGATGCATAACTAGTTCCTTTTTTTATTAGACAGCTATCAAGAACATAGAGAAAATCCATGTTCCAACATTTACCACCAGAGGAAGCATGTACAAGAAAAAGTTAATGAAAATTTGATTCAGAAGCCAACTTCAAAGAAGTGGACCCATTGACCATGAGTAATCTATGCACAGGAGGAGATAAAGCCATAATAAAGGACACTGACAACTGTGTTCAGTTCAGTGTTATTGGTATAAGTAATTGGGCAGCTCATTTTCTATAAAAAAAAAAAAGACTAATACACAGACTATGGGCAACCAGATAAATAAATGGGTTTAATATTGACATAATATGGGTGAGATAGCACATGCAGATATTGCAAAAGCAATTCCTCAACTATAGGATTACACTCTAGAATCCTTATCTCAAGGTATCAAGTTGAAACCATGTGTCAAGGAGACACTTAAGTATTCAAGTAAAAGAATTTCATAAAAAAAAATAAAAAATGGTCATGATAGATTAATCAAATTGATTTATTCCAATGGATTTTAGCATAAGAGATTGGGATGCACAAATATATCTAATGATATTGGGGAAATAAGAATTCAGTAAAAATAAATTTCAGGCCATCATACTGAAGATTACAGTAGTGTGGGGAACTTCAGTTGCATGAAACACTGCCATAAACATCAATATTTTTTCAGACAATCAGACAGCCGTGGCTCTTTTACACAAGCAATGCAACATTTAAAGCAAAGCAATGTTGAAAGATCTGGAACTACAAACATTAGACAATCTCTATATATCTTTAAAAAATCTGCTTGTTCTACCTAATATGGCAATACTACTAACCAAGGTGAAGAGTCTAACCAGCAGCCTGGTCTTCACTAGAGCCCCTGATGCTGGGAATAGTCTGGGCTATGGACTCCTAGAGTTCGTGGCCCCTGGTAGCTTTATGGTGATACTGGCAGGAGGAATACTGCAGAGAGTGTGAGTTGGAATACACACGGTAGGTGAAAGATAGATAGCACACCAGTATCAGTCCCCGGTTAGAAAATGCCAATTTCGAAAATCTCTATTTCGACCACTAAATTGCGAATTTTCGCTATTTCGAAAGTTCGCAATTTCGAATTTTCGCTATTTCGAACGTTCCCAATTTCGAATGTAATAGGTTACGAAACATGCACATTTCGATTGTATTTCTATTTCGATTGTTGTATTTTCGATTATTCTCTATTGCTATTATTCTCATTACGCTCCTAACCGCTACGTAGATGGCGATGAACTATTACTACGCATGCGCAGTAATGCAAATTTTCTAAGATCTTAAATATACGCTCCTAAGTGCCGTGGAAATCGTATCTCTGAATCAGGCCCTATATGCGTATGTCTACGATATGTAGCATATGAACTTTTAACAGCGTCCAATGATTTTTTTCTTGAAGTTTATGATACAAAGATATAAACTAAAATAAGTCATGTAAAAGGAGAAAAGGTAAGATGGGTGGCGAACCATCAAAGGAAAGAACAGAGAAGAGGAAGGGTATAGAGGAAGAGACAGAAAGAGGGAGAATCCAGGGTAGACTCATTCAGGCCTGACTAAAGAAAGTGGGAATAGAGGCACCAAAGTGGGGTGCCCACGGTTCCCATATCTTATAAAACGATTTAGCCTTGTCATGTAGGATACACAACATAAATTCCATTTTGTATACGTACCAGACTTTGTCAAATACGTTCTGCAATGTAGGCACTCTCGATTGACGCCACAGTGACGCCACCAAACAGGTAACCGCCGATGTAAGATGAAGAAATAACTTATTCTGACATTTCGACGCTCCAGGAACATCCAACGGGAGTAAGAAATATTGCGTAAGAAAAGGAATATTAATTTGAAGTAAAGTAGATATGAATTCATGTATCTGAACCCAGAGTGCTCTGATCTTGGGGCACGACCACCAAATATGGATATATGTTCCAGTGTCTCTCTCGCATCTCCAACACATGTCTGAGACTGGGGAAGAAAAGTTAGCCAACCTGACAGGTACTAGGTGCCATCTAAGTAACAGTTTATACCTCTTTTCTTTTATGCGAGTACAAATAGAAATGGATGCTATGACTTCTCTAACCGGTGTAGTATTTTCAACCATTGTGAGATCCATATAAAGATATTGATATTAGTATCTATCACAGCGCTGTTTCTATCTATTTTTTCTTCATTATACTGGAGATTACAGTAGTGTGGGGAACTTCAGTTGCATGAAACACTGTGCCATAAACATCAATATTTTTTCAGACGATCAGACAGCCGTGGCTCTTTTACACAAGCAAAGCAACATTTAAAGCAAAGCAATGTTGAAAGTTCTAGAACTACAAACATTAGACAATCTCTATATATCTTTTTTTAATAATCTGCTTGTTCTAGCTAATACGGCAATACTACTAACCAAGGTGAAGAGTCTAACCAGCAGCCTGGTCTTCACTAGAGCCCCTGATGCTGGGGATAGTCTGGGCTATAGACACCTAGAGTTCGTGGCCCCTGGTAGCTTTATGGTGATACTGGCAGTTGAATATTGCAGAGAGTGTAATAAATAAACTATTAAAGTATAAACCAATAAAACTATAAAATAATGATAATAATATTAATACACTACCCAGGGGGACATGAACACCATGCTCAGGAGAACGGTAGAATACTACAGACAAACAACCACTAACAAGACAGACAAGGGCACTCAGTAAGCAGAGCAAGATAGAGAGAGAAAAGCAAAGAGCAGGCACAGACAGACAGAAAACTGGCAACTAGAAGGAGCAGTGCCTGAATTTATAAAGAGGCTGTTGTGCCCTGATTGGATAGCAGCCTCATCATGGAATATATTGGCTGTTGCCTGGCAGCAGCAGTACACAAAAGAGCGTGTGGACAGTGCTCTCCAAATAGCTAAATTGCATGCCGTCACGTAGAAGTGACAGCATGTATGAAGGAAAAGATGCCGGAGGCGAGCAAAGATGGCCGCGGCATGTAACACTACCTACAAGTCTTCAGTGGGATCATGCTGCAATAAAAGATACCTGCAGGGGAGGATGGAGTGTGGGGTGGGATTGTCTAACACTTGTACAATCCTCTAGAGCAGGGGTTCTCAACCCTGTCCTCAAGTACCACTCACGGTCCAAGTTTTTTTAAATCTCCTTGCTGGAGGTGAGCTCATAACTGACAGTTACATTTTGAAAGCTCCAAATGTTTTGCTGGGAGACCTACAAAACATGGACCGTTACTGGTACTTGAAGAGGGGGTTGAGAACCCCTGCTCTAGAGGTTTAAGTTTCAAACAGACTGTTAAGTCAATCCTCCTTGAGACCTACAACAGCCAATTTATGGATTTTACTGCAGACCTCTGATCTCCATCTGCTGAAAGGCTTGTGTCACCATACACACTCTTCAATTCTCACAGATGTGTTTACATAAGCACTGGAAAAAGAATTGGACAAACCAGTTGCAGGTGTGTACCTTTCTGTAGTGGGTCTGAAAACTAAACAGCAAGAGCTGAGGTGACATCGCAGGTTCAAAGGTTCCTATTGTCACCAAAAACAAATTTCCACTCCTCAAAGGACCCATCGCATCCTAAATATGCTCTTCTTTTGTGTGACATGATTTCAATAAGATCTTGGAAAGATAACCAATGACAGAGAACCAAGAGAGGCTCTAATGTATACTGTGGAAGGGATGTTGATTTTTTTTTGTCTATGCTCAGGTGAGTGAGCATTTACTGTTACTCACCTTACTCAAATTAACAGCTATACATATTTAGCATATTTTGCTTTTTTATACATTCCTTGGTTGGTGAAGTTGCTTTTTGTGACTTTGGTAATCTCTTTATTTATTTGGGTTTACACATTTGCATATAGAAGTTTCAGATTTTTCCCTTTGCATTCCTTAAGTAACTATATGCAAGACTTGGTGCTACATGAAAGAGATCATTGTATTGGGTAATGAACATAGGGTTCTCCATTTGCTTATTATGTTTTCTGTTTTGCTACTCCAGCAGAGAAGATCGTTTGCTGTTTCAGGCCTCTGTAAATGCTTCATTAATGATGTCCTGAGGATATCCCTGGGCCAGAAAGGAGCGCTTCAAGGATTCACCCTGACTTTCAAACATATCTAATGATGTGCAATTTCTCCGAATTCTAATCAATTGGCTTTTTGGTATTCCGTTTAGCCAACTTTTATTGTGGCAACTACGATTATTTAAATAATGGTTTGTACCAACCTCCTTTTGATAATTCACAGTCTGTAGAGTATCTCCTGCCGCTATCACCAAAAGATCTAAATATAAAATACTGTGCTAATTGACTCTAGTGACTCTCCTCCGCTCACACCAGCAGACCACTTCCTTCTCCCTCCTTATGTCTTCTGTAAGTTCATCCCTGGCACTTAGTGTGTTAGCTCATGTGAGCAGGGCCCTCCATCCTAGTGTTGTTTCCTCCTCCACCACTCCTCCCTCACTTTGTACCCTCTTGTCCCTTTCTGCTACCCTTTTACCCCATCCCTCTCACCCTCTCACTGTGCTCTATCCCCTCCTCCCTGATCTACCAAGCTTGACACCTCGCATTTTGCCCTGCGTTCTGGGCTTGCTTCACTTTATTGTATTTTTGGGATATTTTTATATTTTGATTGTATTATATTATGTACTATGCTGTCCATCCCTACCCCGTATGTTTGTACTGTATTTTGATTTATTTTGTACAGCGCTGCGGACACCTTGTGGCACTTTATAAATAAAAAATAATAAAATGTGAACTTTAAACCAAAATTATTATTATTAAGGGGACTAGTGAATGAAATTATAGAATTTAAATCCCCAGTTCAAATAAAAATAAGGTCATCTATATATCTGCCATAGAACACAAGGCTCACCCCAAACAGGCCATTCCAGATATATTTATCCTCGAATATCCCCATATACATTAGAATAACTTGGGGCAAATTTGGTGCCCATGGCAGTACCAATCCAGGATAGTGATTCCTATTAAAAACAAAAGTATTGTGCTCTAATATAAATAAAATACTCTCTAACAGAAACGCACAAAGTGCCACCGAAATGTTAGTGTCCAGCTTCAAGAAGTGTTTAACAGCATCAACCCCCTGTTGATGAGGAATATTAGAATATAATGACTCCACATCACAGGTTAATAGATGATAATCATTCTGTGATACTATGGATAATCAGTGGTACTATCGGAGAGTTTCTGGCTATATGCATACGGAATTCGTCTGTGGTAAGATTCATTGCCATTTTGCACAACCTGAATTTATATTTAAAGAAACTACTATACAGTATATTCTTGATAATTTTTCTACAAACTAAAGTGTGGATGGACTACATTTATATAATATTATAGACTGCCTATAAGAGCGGATAGTCTTCTCCACATTGATGTTTCTCTGCAAACTCTTTTATACAAGAAAGTTTTGTGGCCGATTTCATGCTGGATCTTTTGGACAATCTAATTTTACTGCATAATATTTTAAGAGACTTTAGCTGTTATAAGGTATATTGTGATTTTTAAATGACGTATTGAACAAGATATGCATGCATTTGCACTTTATATGTAAATTTTGGAGCCTGTTACTATATGTATTAAATTGATTTCAGTTTGTTAGCAATTTTAATATATTTATTATAGAACCTTACTAGCGCTCTAGTTTTTCAGTATATGTTTTTGTAAGAGGATTAGTCATCCTTTAGAGCAGCTGTATTGGTCTATTATAACAGTGTAGTTATAGATATAATATTGAGCGCCAATTAAGCTTAGTGTTTTTGATCTATACTGTACATTGCATTGTCAGTCACGTCCTCCTGTGAGTGCAAACCGCTCCCCCCAGAAAGCTTTCTGCTATGTAGTTTTACTTATGACTGGAAAGGCTGGATTGCACTCTGATTGAGTAGCGCCATTGTGTGAGCATGTGCAAAATGCTGACAAAATCCAAACCAAACACATGGAAATGAGGGGAATATTGGAAGTCTGGATCCGGTCCTGTGTGTTCCTTTGGATCATTGTGGAATGGTACAGGTTTATATTGTTAAGCAATTACCCCTGCAGGGTCTCGTGTCCAACACCTCTGATCCTCTCCCAGATAACAGTTGTGGAGCAGGTATAAGCAAGCATTTTATATTGCACATTTTCTTCCCTGTATTGAGACTCCATTTGTTCCTGCTCTCACTTCTCCCCTATGTTATAAGCATAACCTTGCTACTTTCAGTATTCTTTATGGGGAAGAGTCAAATCTTATACATATAACATACATACATATAACATACATACATAAGCATACATATATGGATGGCTCTCAGAAAGGAAAGTTACTGCTGTGTCAAGAATCTTACTGTAACTTCTCTGCATGGATCTGCTGCGTCCGAATGCAATTCCATACGTAAGTGCCTACCACCGCTCACCCTCATTTGCATGGCTATCCCCGCCCCCCTTGTGGCGAATAGGCATGCAGATTTTGAGGAACGCCCTGTCGAACGGATCTGCTAGCATACAGAACTGAGTTCCGTACTCTAGTAAGGGTGTCGGGCGGACACCTGGATCAGGTCCCATGACCATCACAAATGGATGTGCTTTTTTTTTCATAAGCAGCAAGGATAAAAGAGTCTGGTGCTTCAGTCTAATAAAATATATGTCACTATGTTTGGTATTGAATTCTGTTGCTGTGCAAAGCTGTGCAGCCGAAGGAAGCCTAAAATTTAACAGTTCCTCATATTTATATTATTTTTACCTTTGCAACTCACTTAATAGAGATTTTTATACTAATATATTGCGTTACTATAGCCACAAAATTAACTGTTTATGATTTGATAAATAATAAAGATAAAATGATAGAATATCGAATTCAGACTAATGTGCCAGGTTAAAATATATTTACATATGTAGTGTACCTAAGTCTCCTATCGTTATTAGATCTGAATACAGCCTAGAGCCTGAAAGCAATTGCATACAACAGACTGGATACAGACCTCCTCTGCAAGATCCCCGCTGTATCCTTATTCTTATGTGTGAAGAGGAAGCCATCACAATGTACGCAACAGTTATGATCGCAGGCCCCTACCGTAATATTTCAGCTACGTCCCCATGTAAAAAGGGGGACAGGATGGAGGCCTGGATAACACGCAAAGGGCTGAAACCAGGTACAATTACCATACCTTGCCCCTCTCACTTTGCTTAATCTGGATTTGGTCCAGTATTTTTACTAATATTGGACCAGATCCACTCTTTGTAACGATCGCAGAACATGCGCCCTCCAGATGTTACATTTGTATTACTAATGTAACAACCATCGCACGGAACTTAGTCCCTGTATGATGGCATACAAAGGGGCTATGCTTCCCCTTCACCCGCTAAGGTGGGTGGGGGGAAGCATGTAAAGTGTACAGTGTGGGTGTCACCACCCACATATGAGCAGATCAGCAATCGGACGGTCCACTGATCCACAAGTGTGACTTAAGGATGCCTTATGGCAGGGTAAGTCACACTGTCCAGGACCGAGAGAGGGGAGTGACAGGGGGAGTTCACTCCCTCTCTCTCATGCGGATTTAAACACCGCCATATGGAAAACGGTCCATTGTTCATAAAACCCTAGTTTACAGTGAGTAGTAATGTGTTCAGTTAATCAAAGTAGCACAGTAGCGGGGAATCTTGGCAACTGAGTAAATGATTTAATAAATACACATGTGAACTTGTTTACAAAAGGTCAGGACTAACAAAAGATTTGGATTTTGGAGGATTTTATGACTTTCTACCTTTAAATAATTGTTCCATTTTTAATATTTAAATGGTGTCCCAATATATTAATATATATACAAAACACACCTATTTCTTTCATCGCATTTACAATAAAATTGGTCTACCTATTGTATTACAGAATGTAAAAAGAACAGTTATCTATACGGAATAAAATAATTTACCAAACTAAAAAGTGTCATAAAGATATAATATATATTATATATAACAGAATATTAATACATCAGTGGCATAGAAAATTTTTTAATATATAACATATATTCTCTTCTATAAAACAAGTGGTAGTACATGGGCATAGAAGTGAAGTCATGAGCAGTAGATTCATTCATGCAGACAGCAATGTACATAGTGCTGGCCAGAGAGACAAGAGGGCTGGGATAAGCGAGGGACAATAGCTAGGCCAGCATTGTGCTGACACTGGGTGAAAAGCTGGCATTAAGATCTGTGGCACAGCACCCTATATAAACCCAGTGGTTGGGACAGTTGGAATAGGCAAGTGCCAGATGGATATCCCAGCAATTCAGACTGAGCGAGGTGAGTCTATAGCTGAAGCAGGGATTCCATTTTAGGACATAGGATGCTCTGACTGGGAATACATTGTAGTGGCTAATTCTAGCTAGATAATAGTTATTGCATTGGATTTGCAAAATAGGGACCCAGTACAAGAATCCTGCTGGTTGTGGTAGATTGTAAACATAAAGCCATAAAACCTTAGTGTGAAGGGACATTTTATTGGGTGTTTAAAGAGAAGCTTAAGGACCACAGTAATTTGATTAAGGGACTATATTTAACAAGTGCAGTTCATTATTATTTATTTACAATAGATGTTATATTAGAAAGTGTACAAAACCAATACTGTCAATATTACAAGTAAATAAGGTTTTCACTTATTTGACATTATTTGACTTATTAAACTAGCTTCAGCTGCTTTCAGAGCACGCTGGGAGCTAAGGTGTACCAACCAATGGGGAGTCAGGTTTTCTCTGTATTTTACAGTTTGGAAATATAACATGAATGTTAATTTATTTCTTTCCATTGCAGACGACATCACATCTGAAAAAATGGCCCAGACCAACCCACTTCCCGTTCCTCTTGGACCCTGGAAGGTATCCGGCTCTTGCTGACATCAGAATAACAATAACACCATTATTTATTGTAAAGCAAAGCCCTGAGAATACATGCAAATGAATCCCTATCTGCCTTGCCCTGAACATGATCCAGTGAATATAGAAAAGCATTACCAAACATGACTAAAAGAAGCAACTTGTGTTTATTTGTTTTGTGTCAGCGGCTCCAAATAGTTTCTTTTGTTTGGCACACAGAACGAAAACCCATGACACCGCTGAAACAAAATAGCCATTCATCATCCTTATCTGCACTTGATTTAAGTAGAAAAGGGCAACAAAAACAGCATGTCACTGTATCCAGTAATTCCATATTTGCATTATGATATGCAGTTCCCTCTTAGCTAAACTCATCTAACATGACTGCTGAAATTAATTATAGATTGAATTACACTCCCACACAGCTGTATGTATAAGAGGGCGTATGCATCTTGTTAGTATAGTATGTCTGTTTTACTATATAACTTGCCTTTACATTGCTATCTAATATGCTTTTTACATGCAGATGGAGGTAAGGTACCTGAAGTGTATTGCTTACAAACAATTTATGTGTAATCGTTACTTGGAACCCATAAGATAAACATCATTTGAATCAACTCTAGAATGAAATCCTCTATTTCCTCCAGATTACAGTATATGACCAAGAGAACTTTCAAGGAAAGAGAATGGAGTTTACCTCTTCTTGTGCAAACATCATGGACTGCGGCTTCGATAACATTAGGTCCCTGAAGGTGGAATGTGGAGCGTAAGTACAGCAATGTGAAGTTTAATACAGGTATAGCAACCTGTGGCCCTCCAGGTGGTGAAAAACTACAATCCCAGCATGCTTTGTCAGGAATTAGTAAGGCTAAAGCAGTTGCAGTATGCTGGGAGTTGTAGTTTCATAATACTTGAAATGGCAGAGGTGGTCCATTTCTTTCAATGCCTTTAATGCTATAACTGTTATACTAGATAACCAGAAAAATTAAGTAGCTATGTCTGAAGAATTCAGAGAGAAGAATAAAGTCTCAGTATTTAAACTGAGGAATTGAGAATTAACTGTGTACACTTGTGAGCAAGATATTATGCCATTATAATCACATTCTAAAGAATTTCCTTTTGACAAGTAGAAATCAGCTGGAAAACAGAAAACAAGTATCCTTGAGCCTGGTGGATTTGTATTCTCTGAGGTTAAAGCAATCAACATTTCCCATGCTCATCATACATTTTGCTGATTGCATTGTTCTTGTCTATGCAGCTGGATTGGATATGAGCACACAAGCTTCTGTGGTCAGCAGTTTGTCCTGGAGAGAGGAGAGTACCCCCGCTGGGATGCCTGGAGTGGAAGCAATGCCTACCACATTGAGCGCCTGATGTCTTTCCGCCCAATCTGTTCTGCTGTGAGTGTGTACAGGGGCTCTTGTGCTCTGCTGATGGGCATGTATACTGAACACATAAGGCCTGGTTCAATTAGCTGCATACAGTGCGTTACTCTTGGTGCGATGCTAATCCCACCAATTTTTTTGTGGAATCTGTGAATACCGTAATAGAAGGGAAAAAGTGCACAGCAAGCATCGGGCCCATAGGCTAGCCAGGAGATATTTTTCCTATTGTATTATTCACTGTACTGGTTATTCTCATTTCATGTATTTTTCCTTTTTTATCACCAATTTTTTAGTTCCTATTTATAGTTAATGGGCTGGATCCAGACTTAAGTAAGTGCTTGAAATTAGTTACTCCTGGGCTAAACCATGTTGATTGCAGGGGGAGTCATATT
>WWET01000512.1:388862-400608 GCA_011038615.1 Limnodynastes dumerilii
TAATAGCACTTCTGGGATCAGCAGAGAAGAAATATCTTTTGAGCAAGTTTGGTGATCAAGAATATAACGCATTACTCACGTAACAATTAGATGTTGGTGCCAGTGGTTATGTTCACAATCTTTCTCCAAGTATTTGGAAAAAGACAAATATGTCTCCATTGACACAGCAACCCAGGAGAGTCATGTCATCCTACAGCCTGGAGATTGTGGAGTCCTGTCTACATCTTTAAAAAATTTGTAGTTAACAAATCACATTCTGTATCAGCTGTAATAGGTAATCTTTTAGACTGAAAGTAATGCTTTTTTTGAGAGTACCGTTACAGATTATGGAATCATGTCAAGCACCACTTAGCCCTCAAGATTATCAAGATATTTTATAAATTATTTTCTTGGCCATTTGTTATATCTCATTACAACCTTGACCAGTTGCCCTGAGTACCACCTGACTATGGTCCAAGTACCACTAGTGGTACTAGTACCACTGGTTGAGAACTCATGTCGGAGAGACTAAAGTTCCTTCCACTGAGTGCACACAGAAAACAGAAATCCTCTTGGATTAGGTCAACTACAAAATATTACAAACATTTTAAGCTGTAAAAAATAATTAGGAGTAATTTATAAATATCTTGAATTAGTAATCATGACACTAATAAAAACGAACATTCTAAAATTATACTTTACACAAGATGTAAATATAATTAAGATTGAATAATAAAACCTCATACCACCCTGACTGTGGCCCTGGCAAAGATTTATTTGCAACTTATGATCAGAAAAAAGCAAAAAACACCCACATATGATTGGATCATCGTCTTATTACACAAAAACCTCACAACTTGCATTAAAACCCCAAAAACAATTTTTTTTATTATTATATTCATTAAACTGCTTACAAAAGCACAAGATAGTAAAAATGTTACTTTAAATGGCAATAGGCTGGATTCAGACTTAAGGAGCTTAAAATTAAGAGAGGAAAATTACTCCTGGGCTAAACCACGTTGATTGCAGGGAGTCATATTTCAACTGTGGCAAACAATATTAGAGTTGAGAGGTTATGTTTCCTGGCCCAAGTCTAAATATCAATGTAAAAGTAAAGCTGGTCAGTATCTGTGTGCAGTAAGCAATTCAAAGATATATCCCTGCATACAAAGAATACAATTAACTTAACTCCCCCTGATATCAACATGGTTTTGCCCAGGTGTAACCTTCCTCTCTTAATTTCAAGCTCCTTCTTAAGTCTGGATCCAGCCCAATAGGAGTAAAGCCTTAAAAGAAAGTAAAATCACACCCACTCAATCATTTTATGCAAATCAAGTGCCTTCTTAAAATATAAGCTAATAAAAATGTTATACAATTAATAAGGTCACAAAAATATGACATTTAAGGTCATCCCATTTCCAATAAAGAGATTATACAAACTTATTTTCCTATATTGTACCTTTCTGTATCAAATGGAGTTTCAATGTTTTCATATACAAGGTGTAGGGTTAACAGTACTTATGGGTCTTCATGCATATACTAGTCGAGTATACAAAATTATTAAAATCATGAACCATTTTAAGGCTCACTACATAGATAAAACATAAATACTTAGCATAAAGAGTATATATTATATAAGACTTTACGATGTATCCGTTACCTTCAAAGTAAAAAACATGATTTGTGTAGCAGTAACATGAGCATAGAAAGTTCTATGTTATACAGTTACATGCACTTCCATAGACCAACTAGTAAATATTCTGTCAACGGATTTTAATTTGGGCTGTCTCACAAGACTTAACATGTAGGGGTTGTGACTAGGGAAAAAGCATATAAGAACATACATTTTATAGTATTTGGTAACAGCTTTGAATCAATTGGATGAAAACTTGCGTTATTTGCCAAATACTTTAGTGAATAAAATATGTTCCTGTTAAATGAACACTAAATGCAAATAAACAACAACCAACACCTGATAAGCAATACATGATATTAAAGAACAAGCTTATGTTAACTGGAGCGTGAGGCTTGTATTAATAGTCATAATTTTAAATAACTTATGATATCGACAACTCAATCATGAATTAGTTACACCAGTGTGAAATGGTCATTCCTAAAAATGGATACGAGGTGCATTCAAGTTCTTAGGTCACCCATTTATTTTTTCTGAAAAGCACATACGATTGATCAGGTGAGTAGGAAGCATGAGGAATGGCTTCAAGGTTGCTGTTACTGAGAACAGCTGCAGAAGAGCCACCCGATGAACAGAGGCATTGTTACAATGGAAGAGCATAAGCACAGACTTTCACGGTTAAAGGAACTTCTTGAAAACTTCTTAGTAGGATGCCACGGCTGAGGATGACACATTCCCTGTCCCAAAACATGGCCACCAACATTTTCTTGGCAGCGGAGGAATGACCGATTCCACAATGAAGGTCACTCACGAGAAAGAACGAAAAATATAATGAGACCTTAGAACTTGAATGTACCTCATATAGGTAAGCATCTTGAGCAAATCAATATCCCCCATTTTGGACTTTTATCTAGAGTATTATTACAGGGTTCTGGGTATAAAGTTAGTTAAATAATATAGGTTCGCAATCTCCAGTAACCGTAGATTAAAATCTTTTCAGGTTTTTTTCAATTTTTTTCTTTTTCTTATAAAATGTATACTTTTTTGTACAATCCTAAATTCCATACGTGTGAGAGGAGAACACTTCCCTTGCTCACAAAAGTCTTCCATTCCCAGGACAATACCTTAACTTTTACACCCCCACAGAAAACAGGGCCTCTTCCATGACTAACTCTAACACTCCCTTCCCCACAGCCTAAACCTAAAATTCCCCACACAGTGTTACGCACCTTTCCGGTGTCTGGTCTGTGAAGCGGGAGGGGGTAAGTATGCCGATCTCAATACTTACTCATTCGGAAAAAAATAAACTAAAATGGCTGCCTTTTCAAAATAGAGAGAGACCAAAATTAGCTTTCAGCTGTCTCTACTTCTAAAAGACAGTTCACGGCGGCAGCTTGCACCGCACAAAATGGGACCAGTGTGTTATTAAGAACTGTACACAAGGGCTTAACCAAGCCTGCATTACTTAATTCTGTTTTCGGTCCCTACTGCTTAAACCAAGTGATCACTTCATGCTGGTGGCATGCTCTCCTAGTGATAAACATGCACACTGCTATATTGCAGCTTTCAAGAAGACCCATTACCACACAATTTTAGATTAATTATTGTAGTGAAAATATGTATATTCTCAGAATAAGTTAAATTTATGGAGGCCTTAAAAATGCTGCAAAGTGTCATTCCCATTACATACAGCTGTAACAATCCCATTCATTTCCAGAAGTTTTCATTGCACTATTTATATTAAACACACCAACATTTCAATGATACACAATTATTATGTAGTTAGACCCATTATGATTATAAGAAAACAAACTATACAAAGATCACCACCTCTAGATAAACACAATATTAAGCTCTACTTGGGGTTTTTTGTTTTGTTTACCTTAAAACTAAAATATGTAAATTAATCAGGAATTTTAAGCACAGACTACAAATTATATAAATGTGCAAAAGTAGGACGAGTCTTTAACTTTGTTCCTGGTTTATCCTTTGACCTCTCCATTAGTGTGCATAATTTCCTATGGTTCATCAAACACAGAGGTAAATGGGCAACTCTGTGCTTGCCTATAAGGATAGCAATGTGTAAGGGATGATGTCACATATGACTTCTCTGTAAAATATTAGCCAGCTGTTAAGATCTGTAAATAGCCAAGTATCACAGCGCTAGTGAAAAAAAAAAGCCTTCCTTGTAAAAAAAAACAAAAAAAAAAAAAAAACCAAGATAATTATCCATATAAAAGACAGTGGGATAGATTAGCATAATTCATACTGAATTTTATTTTGCACCCCATAGAGGTGAGATAAAATCCACAATGATCAGCTACAGTAATAAGACAGGAATAGGCATACTTCACGCCCAATTCCATCATCGCGCTCAATAGAATATGCCCCAGTGGGTGCGATTATGAGCTTTGCATATTTGCCACATTTTAGCAGATTAACACGGCAGCACACGGTTACTCACCTCTCTGATGGGGTCTGCAGCGTGTGCGACGGGTTCGGAATGGGTAAGTACGTAGATTGGCATACTTACCCATTCAAAAGAAACATTTTTAAAATGGCTGTTTTTCCAGAAAATGAGCTTTTGGTCTCCATTTCTAAAACAGCCATTTCTGGCCAGAGACCAATAACACTATGGCAAGACTGCTATGCCCAATAACCAGTGAGTGACTGTACCTCCTTTTAATTATCAGCTTGCCAGATAAGCCTACCCTGACTCGGCTGCCATTGAGCCTCATAATACTGTCTAATGTTATGCTGTATACATACAGTCTGATATATCACGCAGCTATACAATTGTTATAAGCATGTTGGGATACGGTATGTTTTGCCCAATGAATTTATCTGCCATCCGGCATTTACAAAGTGTTAGAAGTATAATTATTTGACCACGCTGGAGCACTGTAGGCATCTAACAGTTTTAAATTTGCAATTTATATGAATAATATTGTTTTTATTATAATTGACCAGCTATACATATATAATTATTAAAAATAGTTCTTCAGCACATTGTGTTTCCTGACTAATAGATACAAAATGCGAAAACTGACGTTATATGGCAAATAATAAAATAACGATATAAAATGAGAGGAATAATAAATTTACTTGGTTTATTAAGGACAATTACTAAAATACAGAAATCACTCAGATGCTTTCAACAGTATGGTATTACCATTGGCAGAGAATGGCATTGTCTATCACTTGTAATTCTATATACTCAGCATAAAGATATTTATATTTATGCAAAATTGCATAGATACAAGATAAATGTTTATTGTAACTGTGTATTGTAAGTACACAGTAGTTTGGTTATAAGTAGTGAGAAACCTTTATAAAAACAAAAATTAAAAAGAACACTAATGCTGGGCACACACTAGAGCGATTATCGTGCCGATAATTTCCCGAAACTCACGATAATCCTCCCAAAATGTCCGCCAGCAGATAATCTCATTTTATGGAAATACCAATTGATTATCGTTTGCAAAATCGTGCAGTGTGTGGCCATTTACAGATAATCTTACAAGGTAACTAACGATTTTTATGATTTTCCGCCCCCCTGCAGGGTGTCTATCTTGATGTACAGTGCGTCCTTCCTGTTTGTATCACGTGAGCAGTACTGCAAGTGCCGTTATATAATATAAACCTGCAATTAGCCAGCATTGTGTTTGCATGAATCTTCGTACGGTGTGCGTTACAGGATATACATGTATATTTGAAATAAGGACCCATTATGACCCTGTCTCCCAAGTGCAATGTAAGCAAAGTGCAATGTTTAATCTATATATTATGCACTACAACAGGCTATCTGCCAATACAGAAGAGAAGATGATTCTGTCAATCACACTCGGATCTGTCCCTTATGTAAAACATGTGACGATTATTGCATAGTTTGTGGCCACAAAAGATTTTATGCACTCCGATAAAAGCACTGAAAAATCGCCCCTTTTTTTTTTAATCGGACAAATTATCGCATAGTCTATGGCACCGATATCGTTACCTCTCACTAGCGGGAAAATTGGGACAATTATCTAGAATCTCACGCTGTGACGATAATCGCTCTAGTGTGTGCCCAGCTTTAGAGAGTCTTTATAATCTCAGTAATTTCCAACTGAGTGAAAATCATACCCATAGATCACCACACCACTTAAATAATATGTAACCTTTTGTCAACAGAAATCAATGCTTTTCCATATGGATGGTACCCAAGAGTCATCTGACCTATTATTTAAGTAATAGATGCAAATTAAATACTCTATATATACTGCTACAGCATGACCTGCACTATAGATCCGCATCACTAGAATAATTTCAACTTTTAAACATTTCACTTCTATATATAAATATATTTGTCTCAAGTACCATATTCTTATCGATTTCCTAGTGACTCTACCTTTGGCTAAATTTATCAGCTACATGAATTTAAGATGTATTAAACAAATCAAATGCCTACTTTTTCACCCAGTTACATCTTAGCCTGGACAAAAATAAATAAATCAACACAACCAAATAGGGTCTTATCAGGCTTCATTGGACTGTAATGATATACTTGGGAGTATGAATAAACACAAGATAAAAACCACATCTAATATTACAACTTCATGATTATCATTTTAGGGCCTCATATGCTACAATGATAATAGCTGTGCAACACTTCAATGTGTTTAAGTATATACTTATAATTCAGCTATAAACCATTTTGCTCTATTACCTCATAAGCTTGACCCCCTTTATCCCTAGTATCAAATGTGACTTTGACAACTAAAATCTTTTTTTTTTTTTTTTTTTTTTTTTTTTTTAAGGTTCCTTCTCTTTATAAACCCTTAATCACCCAATACCTCTTTCATTCAAATACTCCCAACCCTCACTCATAAGTCTGGCAGAGAAAACAATCATAGCAAAACTATCAACCCCTGTACTTTGACCCTAAGGCCCAGGTTGATGTTTGCAACAGATTATCACTTGTTGTTTTCCCACAAACTGAAATACAAATATTTTAGAGACAGGGGGTCTCTTTCTTATGCCTGGCAAGGTACTTGTATTTTATTCCCTGTAATCAATAACAATATTTTAAATTTATTTTTATAGATTTATACTATAATAGTTTTACATGAATATCTTGGCTATAATTATTTATCATTTTTCTCTATTGGGTTAAAGAATGAGTGTAAAAGTATTTTAAATTTTTTCCAGTATTTAAAAAAAAATTGATTATAAATGTATAATAACTCTACACACATATATTAGCTGTTATTATTCATCCTGTTCCCCTATTAGATTATAGAATGCGAGTAAAATGGCCCATATTCTAGAATAATCACCAAGGGAAGTTATTTTTACCCCTAAGCAACATGTGGCAGTGTATGTAGGTTATCACAGGGCTCCATACACTCCAGAGCTATGGCCGGGGCGGCTCTACATGCACCTCATGAACATTACTGTCGGGCGAGCTCCCGGCTCCGGCCCGGCAACTAGGCCTCATCGAGCAGCTGACTGGAGGGGGAGGAGAAAGCACGTAACCGGCTGGGAGCATTCAATTAACCCCCTGCAGTCAGCAAGCTGCCCGGCCAACATGACTGCACTCAGCCCATCAGAAGACTTTTTACAGCCGCTTATACAGTGTACACGCATATTATATATGTATATATAGTACACAGGGAACCAGGAGGCAAACAAAGACAGGGACCGGGGAGCCGCCATTTAGGGAGCTCTCCGCCCTACATACACCCCAAGGTGACGGCTGCTCGGTTTATATAATCTATAGATATATAACGATGGATAACAGAGCACTAGGGGCTCTGCCATGTACAGCCCTTCTGGAGGGCACACAGCACCTGGGCCAGCCTGTTACTGGCATCCTTCATTATACACAGACACATACAGGACACAATGATCATACAGTGCAAACAACTTATTTACATCATCAATTGGATGTAAGCCTATAATAATTGTAGAATGTTAATCACCATGTTTATGACCATTATACAATACATACAGGCCAGGGCCCCCAAAGCAACCACAGAATACTCATGCTTTGCCAACTTATGACCGACAGGGCCAATACCCACTTTACTAAACCCTGCCAGCAGATCTAAATGCCCATCCATGCTCAGCACTGAAAGGCCATCCTGCAGGCCCCACTGGCCTTAATATCACCCGATCACTGTAGGTTCCAGTGTCTTCCAGCACCATCTCCCCCCTCATTCCCCTCTACCCCTGTTGATCCCTTCCCCCCCACCCGGGCACCCCTCCTCCTGAACCGGACCTGTTTTCTTCTGGTGTGTTTCCTGGTGCTGTAGGGCGTGTTTGTGGTCATGTTTTAACGGCTTTGGCTGGAATTTAGCGCTGCCCTCTGCTCCATACTGCAAGTTGCCTGTGTAGTAGTAGTAATTGCTGTGCGAGGACGATGAGTGGAGGTGGTGATGATGGTGGTGGTGATGGTGCTGCTGGCCAGGCTGCTCCTCCATTGAAAGTGTCTGGGCTCCCCCTGTGCTGGATGCAGAGCACAGTGCCCCTCTCTAGATGTGAGTGTGCAGATGTGCCTCTTTCACTAGCACAAGCCGGTTGGCTTAGGGACTTTCTAGAAACGATTGACTGTCTCTCTCCAGCAATCAGACCTCTCCAAGTGCCTCTGTTCTCCTCCCACATCCCCCTCGGTGCATCCTCCCCCATCTCTCCCCCTCCCCTCTTTAACTTCCCTCCCTGCACAACTTTGCTTCTGCAAGCTCACAGGGCTGGGCTTCCAACGTCAGCACTATGGCTCTCTACTTTCTACATAGCCACATCTCAAGCTGAAGCTTAGTCCACTGCAGTAAACTACCACATCCACAACAACGGGACCACAGTCCGAACACACAAATTATGGTCAGATTGAATAGGGTGAAAATGATGTGCAACATTTTTAAAAGCACAAATAAACATTGTGTTATAAAAAAAAAAAAGTTGGAAAAAATATATAATTAAAAGTTTTAAAGTGCCATAAGATAAGAAACCGAGTCCAGAATTACAAAATGTGGGGCGTTTTCCACAATAGAGTCATTGGACCGTATTCACGCTTAATCAGATGCGCAACTAACTCACCCGTCCTGCCCCTAACTAAGGATGCCTTATCTTACCGTGCGTAGTTTCCTTCTTAAGAAGGAAACCACGCATGGACTTTGCCTCCCCCACGCCCTCTCCAGCTAATCTAAAGCCCTCCTACTTCTAACTAAACACTCCTGAGGCGGCATTAGCGCCACCTCTTTCTAACTAAACTACTCCGTGCGGTCTTTAAAGACCACATGGAGGCAATCTTTGTACCTAACTGGTACGCAGATTGCGTAAATGACCTACTACACATGCGTAGTAGGTCATTTTGGAAATCTACGCATGTAAAGAGCCGAAGATTCTTAGGTGTGAATACGGTCCATTAATCTTAAGTGTGTCTTACAGTTATAACTGTGCATGCGCGAGCCAGATATTACACAACGAATCTCATTGTGGATGGAATGAAATTATGTCTGCAAGGAGATTCGTATGGCAGGACGTGCCATGTCATCTGCATGCCTAAACACAAGGGGAGGTGGGGATAGACATGCAGATTAGGCAGGGTGGATGGCTTTAGGTATTTCTGTATGGATCTGCGTTTGGATGGAGTTAAAATAAAATTATAGTCACAAAACTTTACCAAAGTCTGCATTTGAGAGGGGAGTGACGTGGGAGTTCCGGAACATATGCAGTACAACCGCATTTCAGTGCATGCATGTGTGCGCTTCAGGATTCCAGCATGGATCTAGATCCTCGGTATCCGGTTTTCTGTACTGGAAGCCTTTCAGACGGCAGGGCAAGATGACCCGCCATGGGTGCAGAGCGTTCAGAAGTCTGTATGTACAGACATTAGGCTCACATGGTAATCCACCAATGGAACTCTACTGTCGCGTAGCCGCAACAGACTTCTGGATCTGATCCAAGTTGAGGATCTTAAGATCCAATCACGCTGCTTTCGGAGCACTGAGTGTGGTGTCAGCTGAAATTTAATTGTGGATCTTCGCTGTATCCAGACATCTGTGCGAGCACTTGGGAAACTACTCACATTCCATTGCGACTGAAAATGGCGATGTATCAAGTATCACCCAGATGTATCACCCTCCAAAACTCCCTTATATTTACAAAATTTACTCAACCCGTTCTGGAAGTGTCTAAAATCGGAAGTCTGCGCAAATCTGGAAATTGTTATTGTATGTTAATCATTTTTTTCTTTTTGGGATATTTTCTTTTCATGATAGAAATTGTTCATTATCTCTTTGGGGTAGAGTGACAAAACTTCAGGTTTGCAAAAGCACCAGATTTTTGGCAGTTGTACAGACTAGATTTAAAAGAACAATATATTGTAGATTGCAAGCTTTTGTGAGCAAGGCCCTCTATCGTCTTGTCATCCACTTCCTATGCCCTCATTTCTGCCCCCTCTGCTTCAGTACATGAATTGTTTATTATTGTTGTCTTTTTGTGTCATCAGGTGTAACACCCAGTATGCTGTGTTTTTTCAATTTTCATCTTTCATCCCTCTGTGGCACCTTATAAATAAATGATAATAATAATAATAAATGAAAGCATTGGGCCAGATCCTGACCCCTGCACACTGTATGTGCACGTGTGGGTCCGTAGTTATGCACCCATAGCGGGCAGTGCACCAGTGCGTGTTCCCGCACCGATGGCTGTCATTAAGAAGTAGAGACAGATGAAAGTTGCTTTTCGGCTTTCTCTATTTCGAATGACAGCCATTTAAAAAATTTATTTTCATATTCAGACCCCTCATTTAATTGGCTATCCCCACCTGTATGGTGGGGATTCGGCCATCGTAAATGAAGGGTCAGCCCCTTCTGCGTACATTCTAATGTATGTAACCTAGTTACGTACATCAGTACTTATGCTGTTGGAAAAATGACTTGCGTATGTCCCCTGTTGGACGTAGGTCAGGATCTGGGCCATTGTGCTTAGTTGGAAAATTTACGCCACATGCCTAGTTTCTTTTTTTTTAATTATAAAATGGCCCTAACACAACCTGCGAAACAGTAGTAAATTGACACTTTTGCAAACCCTCAGTTTAGTAATCTATTTCTTTATCTTTTTTTCCTTCACCTTTTAATGTGTTTGCTACATTGCTTATTAGAGCTCCAGCAATTCATGAGGTTATTGAGCCATTTTGCAACAGGATGACAAACATTACATGAAACCCACACAGACCACCTTGGGACTCCTGGTATTAAGAAATCCCTCCCTTCATGCTCTGACCACATAGGCATGGCTTTTAGTGTCATAACACCTTTATTGCTGTATATGCTAAAATGATTACTGCATAAAGGAGTTTAAGGTGGCCACATATGGTTTGATCTAGCAGGTTGGCCACTTTTCCCAGATCAGACCACTTGTTAATCGCATGTGCAACCTTATAAAATTTAGTTTCAAACAAATTTACCAATATATCATAATAATCATACTCAAACACATGTTGGGTTTCCATTTACATTGAAAACTCTCCAGGGCTGGGTCCACTCTCCTCTGCTGATGAAGGAGAAGCAATGCGCATCTAATAGTACATGCAGCAGTACCTAATTGGTTTTTAATGGGTTGGACAAAGCTTAGCAGTACTTAAAATGACATGCACAATATTATCAATGGACCTGATTCAGACTTAAGAGCATAGGGCCTGATCCAGACTTGGGTCCGGATTCACAGATACGATTTTGCTACTTTTTCTGTGGATATTTTTATGCAAGTTACGCAGGATTTAGGCAGGTCCATCAGGCACGGATTTCTGAATCGCACTTAGTCACATATGTACGGAGGGGCGTGGTTGTCTTCCGTACGTTCGAAATTATGTGAAAGTGGGTGGGGGGGCATTTAAATGGCCTTTTGAGGGCGCGGTTAGTAATGTACGCACGTATCTAAGCAACTTAGGCACGTAAATACGCTCGTGTTAAGGTTGCCCTATGGAGTCGTAAGTGGGGTACAGAAAATGAGGGATGATCTAGGTAGACTGGAGGAATGGTCAAGAGTGTGGCAACTGCAGTTTAATGCCAAAAACTGCAAAATCATGCACTTGGGGCACAAAAACCCAAAGACTCAATATTTCCTTAATGGCATTACATTAGAATCTAC
>WWET01000512.1:401161-416811 GCA_011038615.1 Limnodynastes dumerilii
TATAAGGGTATCCTAAATTGTAAACTAAATTGAGGGTAAATAGGGTCTAGGGTCAATATAGTTTTCAATAAACAAATGGGCAGACTAGATGGGCCATGTGGCTCTTACCTGCCATCACTTTCTATGTAAGTCACCAAAAATCGGTCCGTGCGAAGGGAGTGTCATGGGTGTTGCCTTGCAACGTACGTGTGTATATTTCTGTACTTATTTCACCCGTATCTGTGAATCCGGTCCTTAAGCTTGTTTTACATAGGCACTCATACCTAAGTTACGCACTGCTAAGGATAATGCACCCCCTGGTACTCTCCTCGCATGTAAAGAACTTAGCTGACGTGCTCAGAACCCGGCCTTAACATTTCCTTGCGTATCTCTGGTCGTAAGTAATGTCTTGTTGTACGTAAGTGCCTCACCCCGCCCACACTGTGCAATTCAAATTCCTCCCTGCACACAATGCGTATTTTCGGCTTGCGTATGGATGTCACGCCCTATCGTATGGAGTTATGTACAAGTTACATGTGATTAGAGATACGGTGAGTAACATCTGCTGCTGGTATGCACAGTGCGTTCCCACGCATGCCGTGTGCATAAATTGCATGTCGTTATTAAGTC
Source organism: Limnodynastes dumerilii (assembly GCA_011038615.1). Lineage (NCBI taxonomy): Eukaryota > Metazoa > Chordata > Amphibia > Anura > Limnodynastidae > Limnodynastes > Limnodynastes dumerilii. The sequence continues at coordinate 401,771 of WWET01000512.1, forward strand.
TGGATCAGGCCCATAATCTGTACATTAGCTTCCGTATTATCCATAATTCTACACACAAAAATGTGTGCGCTCCCCCTGAACTCCTACCGCATCAGGGGGCTGCGTCCTGATTTTGGAATTATGCATGCACAGAGCTATTTACACCTGACGTGTGTGCATGTGGACAAAAGTCAGATACTTGTCTTCATTTTGGATGTTAGTATATATTATACTACTGGTAATGGCCCAGATCCAGACCTAAGTGCTTATTACGTTTCATCACGTTGCGTACTTACGCTAGCGTATTTTCTATGCACTCCCCTCGCTCGTACGTACTTTTGCCCTTTTACGCTTCCTAAACCCTACCTTAACTTTTCAAAGCGTAACTACTGACGTACGTAAAGGCTACATGTATGTAAGTGTCTAAGCCCACCCATACTGTACGATTTAAATGCCTCTCCCCACCTCCGAAGCGTAATTACGGGGTGTCGTATGGATGTCACGCCCCTTCGTTCCTAGTTACGCTGTTTATACGTGGCTGATACATATGTTCAGAGTTACGTGGCGTGACATCTGCCGTGCGCATGCGCAGTAAATAATAATGGGCGATTTTACGTCAGCGGCTAGCGTAAAATCGCTCGCGTACATAGTACGTAGATCTGGCCCAATGTATTTAAAACCAGTGTTCAGCACTTATACAAGGACAGCTGACAGCTTGCTTAGTGTTCCATGAGAGCAGTGTGGGTGGCTGACATAGGCCACCCTCTCTTCCGTGCCTTGTAGCAGTCGTGTCCACGTTAGTTAGGCCTATGGACAGAGGATCATTGGCAATACTGTTATATCATGTATTGTCATGATAAACCAGTAACTAGTATAAGTATTTCTCAGTAAACACCATAATGACCTTCACCTATGTAAACAAAAAATACCACACTTTAAGGATAATTGTGACTATCACTTTTATAAATTTGTCCTATGAAAAATAATTCTTACTATTCTCTTCCAAACTAAACAGACCAGTGTGCCCAGTCCACGCTGAGGTAGGAAAACTTTCACTCTGTCCAACTTTTCTAAACATCGATGCCAAATTCTTCTCCAAAAACATGATTCTCGCTATGCAAATCAACATAGGGTGCAGGAAAGGGGTCACCCTTTAAGTTTATGTAATGATTATTTCTGACAGATGGTACCTCTTATAAATGAAAGTGAAATTTCAACAATGGGCCGGATCCAGAACTACGTCCGTCTTCCATAGACGGACGTAATTCAATGAACAATAGCTACTGCGCATGCGTAGTAGCTATTGTACATAATCTGCGTATCGTTTCGAAACGTAGATTGCGTATATGCGGTCTTTTAGACTGCATATCCTTAACAAATGAAATGTAGACTTACTTAATTGTGAGTATAAAGATATATAATGATACAGTAATTCCACATTTTTTACATTTTTTCCTGCTTCACCAAACATACATTTATATTGCAAGGCGGGAGATTTCTGCAAAACCACAAATAACTCTACAGCATGTATCAGAAAGCAGAGTTTGAAGTTGGTTTATTTCAGTTTGCATTCAACATTATTCTTTGTTTTAAGTCTTTGCAATTAATATGCAATATAAATAGTCCAAGATCGTAATTTAAAGGAGAACACACAGGACCTGATCTAGAGATTTCCTTCCATGTGTATTTCATGGGGAAGCACATTACTCTGTGCACGTGCAGAACGGGAGTGAGAACAGAAAGATGAGCGCTCTGCTGCCCATTCGCCGGCCCTGTATCCGTGTGCTGCTGCAAGCGCAAATAGAAACACAGCGTCCCTGCGCTTCCACCTAAATTCTACACCAGCTCAGAGCTGGTGTAAGTGTAAAACGAAATGTATGTTTATTCAATAAATAGCCCAATTTTTATTATAAAACCCACCCAACACTAATTTAAATTAGAATCATTAAACTGAACCATCATTTATTCTTTTAATATTAAAAAAAAAAAAAAAATATTCTTGAACGTGATTTGTAGTTTTAAGCATGATAAGCTGCGGATTGGCGCTAATACTAATCAGGCATTATGTAACTCACTGTCATTATTGTGTGATTAATGTGATTATAAAAGGAAAAAACATATTTGTAATATGTAAACTACTATAGGCTGCAGCAAGTAGCCTCTGCCTATACACATCTGTTTGCATGTTGCAAATGAATGCACCTATTCTATACATTCTGTCCAGGATAGGACGCGTGCAGCGAGGGCAGCAGATTTGTACATCCTCTGTCCAAGAAATGTGGATCAGGTCCACAATCTGAATTGTGGATGTGTTTGTAAAAGTGGGGTGGTCTGAATGCAATACAAAGGAGGTTTTGATATAAGAGGTGGTAAAAGAGCTGGCACACCATATGGTAATGCTCATTCGGGTGTTGTTTGTGGGCACGATGTATGGAATTTCAACACATATTCCAGTAGTTACTTTTCTACTGCTTCAAAGAAGACAGCACGGACCCAGTGACGAGTGAACAGCCAATTGCTCCACAGCAACAGGTGGGAACTTTCCTTAACCCTTACCCACATCCTCATTCTAACCCACCCATGCTATTAGCCTAACCTTAACCTTCCATGTCCTGCAACCTAACATTAACCTTCCCCTTTTATAAGCCTAACCTTAACCCTCCATGCCCGCAACCATAACCCTAACCTATCTTTTCTATTAGCCCAACCTTAACCCTCCATGCCTGCAACCATAACCCTAACCTATCTTTTCTATTAGCCTAACCTTAACCCTCCATGTCCTGCAACCATAACCCTAACCTATCTTTTGTATTAGCCTAACCTTAACCCTCCATGTCCTGCAACCATAACCCTAACCTATCTTTTTTTATTAGCCTAACCTTAACCCTCCATGCCTGCAACCATAACCCTAACCTATCTTTTCTATTAGCCTAACCTTAACCCTCCATGTCCTGCAACCTGACATTAACCTTCCCGCAACCTAACCCTAGCTTCCCTTTCTATTAGCATAGTAGTAAATATTTTACACCATCTACACAGCGTTTCGCTAAATAGATTGTATATGCGGTCTTTAAAGACCGCATAAACGCAGTCTACATAGCAAAACGCTATGCAGATAGCGTAAAATATTTACTACGCGTGCGCATTAACACTGAACTTATAAATAGGCACGTAACTTAAAAAAATATGGAGTTGTGAATCCGGTACGATATTTCCTGCCCAGTGTAGCGTTTGTTTATTTTACAAGAAAAAGCTGTTTTTTTTAAATGAATTATAATCTAAATTTTAAATTAATAAAAACATTCTAACAAAAGGTTAGATTAGCCTAGATTAAAACATTAAGCGTCACTCTGTATTCCCATCATGTTATTATTATTATTATTATTATTGTCATCATCATATATAATGAACCCTATTTAACTAGTAAAATTAATACTTGCTATAATACTATCTATTGTTGTTACTGTTTAGGCGTTTGCATAGGGTTAGTCACAACGCTGCAATTCCCTCTCTCCCAGCCCTTTTATGACTTGGCATGTTCCACTGATGGCAACGTCAGCATTATCTCTTCCAAGACTGCACTTTCTACACGGTGAGGCCATGTACACAGTAGTCTGTGCGTTCCTCACTGCTGATTCCACATACTTCCTAGGAAATCACATGTCTGTGAGCTGGCTACCTTGTCAGCAAATGTAGACAGCAAGCGGAAAATAACAGAGGTTGTGAATGGATTTTCTTTGACCAGTTATCTGCTGGTTTAAAAATGTATCCATCCTACATGATGTTTGAATTTTTGTTCTAGAATACAATATTAGAATAATGTTATATATTATTCTATATAATATTATTATTATTACATAAAATGATGGAAAAGCAAGCATTAGAAGCAATGCTTAAAAAATATATATTTCTTTTAAAAAAGACATATGAAAATGAAAAGAACAACATCTTTGTAAGATGTTTTTCTTTCAATGTTGGTTAAGAGAGAATTGTGCAAAAATATTAATAATAAAAAAAGATCTGTGCAAATCTGAATTTAAACTCATTAAACGCATTTCTGCTGAATTTCTAAAACCATTGTGCTGGCTGCTAAAGTTAATATTGAACACGTTTACAGTCAGTTTGCTATTTAAATAAGTTTTTTTTATTACAAGCTCAGTCAGAACACGTCTTAGCGCTCAGAGAGTCAGGCCACGCCCCCTATTACAAATGTCTTTATTTGAAAGTACCAAAATGATTCTTTTACACTGAGATCTTTAAGTAGTTTGATTTTGTTTACCTGTTTAGAAAGCCTGCATGCTTGAGTGAGCATATCTCTAGCATGCTTTGATACATGAAAGGCTTGTAGGTGTAAACAGATTCTCCGAAAACAACTTCCAAATGAACACTTTACAACTGTGGTTTGAGTGAATGAAAAAAATCTTGAATATGCTAAATGCTGGAACAGTCTACACAATGCCCTGGTAAGGAGATTGTGTATGTGCATTTATGCACACAGGGTGTACATTTCAGGCCTGTCTTTAGCATGAAGAATTTCCTAGAAAAGATCATCACAAACGGACAGAAAATTCATACTTAAAGTAATTTGTTTACAAATGAAAAACAAAACAAAAGAAATTAAGCATATCTTTCAAAATATTTATTTATAAAAATCTGAATGTTTTATTTCATCATCTCATCTGCCTAAATCATATCCTGGATCAGCCCAACATTGCCCTATCCCTGCCATCTCCACACACTTAACTTTATTTTGGATCTTTTGGACCTATTTTTTGTCCCTTAAAACACTGAGTAGTAATCTCAAGCGAATCATTTTGCACACCAGACTTTCTGTGTAAAGTGTATTTGAATCCTTGAACTGAATCTAGACTTTGGAAAATATGGTAAAGTCCAGATTTAGCAGAGTGAAATTTTCTATTTTCCTTTCTCCATAATGGTAGGGGATATACCTGTAACGGATTGCATAGGCACGAAGACCATCTGGGCTATCCTAAGCAATGAGGTGTGCCCTGGCAGCCCCAAATACAATGGATGCAATTAGAGAACAGTGACTAAAATATCACTAGCTATCCACTATTTACATAGAACATAAAGACATAGCATGTGAGCCGCTTGACCCATGCAGGCTGTCCTTTTTTTTTATTTATTTATATATTTTATATAATACCGACCCTATTATTTTAAATAAACTTTTTAATTAAAGGATACCACTAAATAAAAACTATACCATCACATAAATGGTACACAAATCAAAACATGTCATACACACTGGAACATATTCACAGCTGAGGAAGCTTTAAGCAGGTGCACATATGCATGTACCTTATAGCTTATAGCTCTCTTCCACACCTTCCCCCAACCTTTTTTTTAGGAACCTAGGGCCCTAGGGCTTCCCTAACTTCCCTTGTGTATTTTCTTTTTTGAGAAGGAAAATATGCATGGACTTCTCCCTACCCTGCCCTCCCCAGCGCCTTTTCATACCTCCCCACACCCACTCTTCCTAAGAACTCTCAGAGGCTGCCGTGGCATGCATCTTTCTTTTTAAGAAACTACCTGCAGTCTTTAAAGACCGCACGTCGTCAATCTATATACCTCTCTGTTTGAATTGTTTAAATGAACTACTACATAGGTGTAGAAAGCTCATTCTTAAATCTCTGCACCTAAGAAGCAGGAGCTTCTTAGATGCACGTAAAGTCTGAGAAAATTGTAAAATTGAGTAATCAGCTATTCAGGCATTAGGAAAAGTGTATTGTTCCAAATAAAGTCAGATACATGAAATAAACACAGCATAGACACACTCCTGACATAGAAATAAATAATAAATAAATAATAAATGATAGTAGGTCTCATGAACAGACATCTGAAGTAAATACCATGACGTATAACGGAAGCACCACCAGATTCTTCTATTGACCCCTTTTGGAAATTTTGTTTAAGATTTAGGATATCTTTATATTCATACCATGCATATATAAATTGTTCTGTTGTGTTAGTCTGGTGGATATTCCACTTAACAACAAATGCATTTTTTGCATTAACATGCAGATGCCACACTCTTACCATTCCGTTAGTCTTCCTAGATCATTTTTCCAGCTTATTTAGCAGTTTACAATATAACACAGTGTCAAAAGCCCTACTAAAGTCTTGATAATCCATGTCTACAGCTCCCTCTTGGTCTACTACCTTAGTGACCCAGTGAAACAAAGTCAACAGAATTTGTTTGACATGACCTACCACAGTGAATCCTTGCTGCTAGGGATCCTGTAAGTTGCTAACTGTAATATATTCTACAAATTGTTCCTTAAACAGGGATTTAATCAATATACCTGATTCATAGTTTGCATCACTGGTCAGCAGTTGCCAGCTTCTTCCCAACCTTAATTTTTATGCAGAGGGACTACATTTGCTATTTTCCAGTCTATAAAGAAGGTTACTTACCCATAATCATTGTCTAAGTATAATGGTCATTACCTGACCTTTAGAATGTTATGTTACTCCTTGGGTTCTCCATTGTTCCATATTCTTTATGGATCCTTATGCAGCGCCTTGTATCCTGAACCAGGGCCGGCTCTAGCCAATTTGGTGCCCTAGGCAAGATTTGATTGGTGCCCCCTAGCATAAAATCAACTCTGCTATTAGAGGCTCACAGTGGAGGTACAATGGTGCCTAGGCAGGTAGCTGACTAAGGATTGACACTGCTCTAATTTACAAGGGGGAGGAGCTTCTACACATGTGCTGGGTTTCATTTTCTGCCCTGGGGTGCACCCCCTGACAAAATGCCACTATAGGCTCCTCGCCTATACTTCCTATAGCTAGGGCCGGCCCTGTCCTGAATCATCTTTGTGTTTCCCTATCTGCACTGCTACAGGATACTTACTTGTCTTACCTGTGTTCCATTGGCAGTGTCCAGTATCCTTAACTATCTGCATCCTATATCCCAAACCCAAGCTTGCCTACACAATAGAGTTGTCTTTGCTAAGTTTATATTTGTTATCTGGGATGAACGAGGGGAAAGGGGATGGATAAAAACAGATTCATCTGGCACTCAGATAAATGTCTTTTCTGCTTTGGTCTCTTATAACAGGTGCAGATTAACCATAGGACTTACAGGGAATTTTCCATGTAGGCCAGTGGTCTCTGGAGGCCACTGAGCAGCCCCTTTTTATTTGAAGAAAACTGTTGAGCATTATGGGTGGAGGTCAATAAAATAATGTCTGTACTCTGTATAGAACACAGCTCACTAGGATGCTGCCTGTGTTGGATTGTGGTCACTAGGATGCTGTATATTTCAGGTGGTGGTCACTAAGATGCTGTATCAGGTGCTGGTCAGTAGGATGCTGTCTGTATTGGGTGGCAGTGACTACCTGCGTAGTATAGAGGAGGTTAAATCTCTTTATTGGATTGTAAAAAATACTAGTCAGTAAATGTATTTGCGTGCAGCTACTAAACATAACACTTTTACATAACACTTTTTCTTGTACTTAATTGGTGATAATAACCCTGCTCCCGTATCATATATTTCCACTGTTTTCATCAAGGTTCTTTATTTTGTACTAATCCAGTATCTGGGCCAGATTTACAAAGCTGTGGGAACGGAAAAATTGAGATGTTGCCCATAGCAACCAATCAGATTTTAGCTGACATTTTCTATAATGTAATAGGAAAGTGAGAGCTAGAATCAGATTGGTTGCTATTAACAACATCTCCACTTTTCCATTCCTGCAGCTTAGTAAACCTGGCCCTATATATTTATTTGATCCAGCCTGTAATTGCTGCTACCCACATGTGGCCTCTTGCAGAGTTTATCCAGGGCCACTTTAAGTTCCCAATCTGGGAAATGTACACAAAGACAAAGGACACTAGATGGAATTTTCACTGACTAACAGGGTTAGATTGGCCATATACCTTACAGGGAGTTATTGCAGAAGACAGGTCCTCATGTTTGGAGATTGCTGTCTCTATTGGATGGTGGTCACCAGGAAGCTTTATGTATGGAGTTGTGGTCACTAGGATACTCTCTGTATTGGGTGGTGGTCAGAAAGATGATATCAGCACTGAGTTCACTATAAATCTGTACACTGTGCAGAAGTCTATGGAATTTTGGTAAAATACTAGCCAGAAGTATTTGAATTTAAATATAGCTTTTGGACATAACATTACAGATTGAGAAAGTCTTGTCACAAGACGAAACGCGTTGCTGCCATCTACATTAAGCCGGCCCATATTGGTGTGAATGTGATTTGGAATTTGTCTTGAGAAATTTCTTCTCTAAAGCTTTATTTTACTGCTGAACTTGCTGGTACAATTGAGGAGTCTGATTGTGGTATTGGGTTGGCCACCCAATATTTTCACCTAACCTTCCAGTGTGTGGACACTATTGTTATAGAGAAGCTACTTTACACTCTCGGAGATTGTATCATAGTAGCTTTGCCATTGGAGGAGCAGAACTTCATTCCCGTTCTTGGGTAATCACTCTTCCTTACCCTGGTAAATGAGCCTCTGTGTTACAGAGGTTTTGTGGCTACAGAGATGCTATTATTTGTTTATAACAGCATACCACAATCCAGTTGTTCTGAGGAGCGGGATTTCATCTTTCCCGTGATCAGGTAATCGCTCCTGTTTTCTAATATATTCTTTCTCTGCTATACACCAAGCTTTCTTTGTGTCTACCTAACGGTGCAAGTTATATTAGCTGATTTGGACTTCACCTTGGTTCAGCTAAGTTTTTAAACCTTACTCTAAACCTTTACTCTATTGACTATATTGTACAGTATGAAAATTTGTTTTTCAAAGTTTTTTTTAGCTATATGTGAATAGTGTAATAAATATTTAAATTTAAGACACGATCCTTGAAGATATTGGCTTGGTTTAGATTTTTCAGGTGTACCACATGGCTGTACTGCTATGTTTATTCTTGGAGTGGGTTCCTAATTAAGACAGCTGCGTTTTACACTAAGGGCCAGAATTACTAATATGTGGGTTTGTAAAAGTTGAGATGTTGAGATAGCAACCAATAATATTCTAGCTCTCACTTTCTTATTACATGCTTGAGAATGTCAGCTGGAATCTGGAATGTCACAGTTTTTTCATCTGTGACTTGTGCACTGGCAGGACATCAGATATGATGAAGTACTACTTTATTTTTTTTCTACCTATGTTCAATCCTGCTCACATGTGACTACTTGCAGAAATTTTTCCACTGCCATTTTAAGTTCCCAATCTACACCTGTTTTTATTTCATGATCAACAAAGTTTTTGTAATATACAAAAGTTTTGCAAATATTGCACTTCCATAGTTTGCATTTTGTGACCATTCACAGCACAGCTGGCATGGGGCTGAAATGACTTAACAAACTTCTTCAGGCCAGAGCTGCCACAGACACTTAGCATAATAATTTCGTTCTGGCTGCCAATTTAGAACACACTGTTGTAATGTACACAAAGAGAGCTTGATGCTGCAGATGTAGGTAAAGCTGGTGATGCTGCTGTCCATACAAATAATGCATGTGAAGAACTGGCTCTTGTTTCTATAGCAGCAGAATCATTTTGAAAGACTAGACACACACAATCATTGCTGAATTTTCTTCTCAAGTCTGATGATGTTTTGTTTGATAAAGTGCAAAGATTTATTGATGAACAAACAAATCCTGTAATATACATCAAATTCCTGTCATTTTAGTTTATGGGATAAGAGCTCAGTCCAGACAATGCCCCGATGTGAATTGCACAGGCCATATTTTACCATAAGACATTTAGCAACCAACAATATTTTGACAAAGGTTTCTGAACTATTAGAGAACAATGTTTGATATCATCAGTTCATTTCTTATAGGACGCTGCATTCTGTTTATTAAGGGTAAGTAAGCTGACAATTCTATATAGTTATAATTATCAATGTAACTATTGATATTGCATTGAAATATTAAGTTTCTGGCCTGGATCCAAAGATCCTATTCTCCCCCATATTGAATTGGATCACTGCACATGCAAATGTAACCATGCTATTTGATCAGACCTTATTGTGGCCCATCCAGACTTAGGATAAAAATTACATTTCTGACACTTTCCGACAGAGGACCTCGACTGCAAGTGTGAATTCATGTATATCATTAAGGACATGCACAATTTCACAAGCTAAGTGCTTGGTTTGTTTGAGCCCACACAAAAAAAATGTTTTTTGGTTCTTTCTCAAGCTATCAGTAGGCTTTTAATAAGAACAATTGTAATCATCTTCAATGTTTGAATTGTCAATGTCCTCATCATCATCCTCATCACTGTTGTTTATATCATCATCGCACAATATTAGGTCATCCCCATCGTGATATGGTGGAATCCATCGTGACAGTCTCTGATTGCCATTTGCAGCAAATGTGTTCATCCAAAAACAAGTACTTCATTTTAATGAACATCAGCTTCCCAATATTTTTGAGGTTTAGCCTCCTACATCGGCCACTCACAAGAGGCTGGATCCAGACTAAAGTAAGTGCATGAAATTAGTTACTCCTGGGCTAAACCATGTTGATTGCAGGGGAGTCATATTTCATCTGTTGCAAACAGTATTAGAGTTGAGAGGTGATGTTTCCTATCCCAAGTCTAAATTACAGTGTGATAGTAACGCTGGTCAGTATCTGTGTGCAGTAAGCATTTCAAAGATATATCCCTGCATGCAAAGAATACAATTAACTTGACTCCCCCTGCAATCAACATGGTTTAGCCCAGGAGTAACTCATTTCAAGCACTGACATAAGTCTGGATCCAGACCAGCCCAAGGTTCCTGGCTACGCTAAACACTGATACTCACCTGAGAGCTGCACATCAATGGGCCACTGTTAATGCAGGTCTACGATGCTCCGTCATTATTTCTGACATCAGATACTTCATTGATTTGTCTTGCATGTGAGAAGATAAACTTAAGGTAGGCCCTGGATGTCTGCATAGCGTGACCCAGGGTCTGTAGAGACCACCAGATCTTTTGCTCAGGCTTCAATTGCAGAAAAACAGGTTTCTGAATCTGGAACAAATGATACGTATACAAGCGGTTGGCAGGTGGAAGTCAGTATGCATAAAAACTGTCGCAACCGCGTATTTTCTAACTAAGCATACAATGAAAATGACATAAACATTTCTATTTTACAGAGAATAACCATGGCAGCAATAAAAGTATTACACAAAATGGTGATTGCTCAAATCAGGCTAATAAACAGGTATATGAAGGGGCAGGGGTAATCTACACAGTCTCAAAGGAAATATGCCCCAGCACACTGCTATTAACTAGTCACTAACTTGCCATTCTATCCGTACAGTAAAATGCTGAAACATTAGTCACATGTGTTTGAAAATATATGTCACCCGTCACTTTCATGGCTTGTCTGCTAACGTAATCCTTATCCTATATAGTGACAGTCCAAATGTTCCCATAGTTGCCGACTCTACCGGAATATCCCAGGAGAACAAGCAAATTTCCGGCAAGTGCGCCCCCTGCTCATCATTACAGCAATTCCCAGTGTAACTAAAGATTGGTCGGTGCTTGATAACGTAACTTTTTGGTAATCAAGCCCTGTCTACCCACAGGAACACTGTGAATAGCAATAATGATTGACAGGGGGCAGGGATTCAGGACACAGGGCCGTATTCACATCTAATAACGGCAGGACACTTACGCACGCAAGGTGCGCATGCGCCCTCCAGATGTTACGCTAGGGTTACTATAGTAGGAAATGGGCTGTGTTTCCCTTCCACCCGCTAAAGCGGGCGTGGGGAAGCATGGTAAGTGTACAGTGTGGGAGGGGGCTCCCACACTGTAGCGGATCAGCGGTCGTACGGACCGCTGATCCGCCCATCGCATTTAAGGCAGGCTTATGGCACAGACTGCTGATCCGCATGCCGTAGTTAAGGTAGGCTTATGGCAGCATAAGCTGCCATAAAGCCCGCACGACAGGGGGTGACAGGGGGTGTGCACTCCCCTCTGTCTCGCGTAATTTCAGACCCCCGCACGCACGGAAAGCATGCGAATCCGGTCCACAATTTGCATAAATTGTGTCATTAAGCCTCGCCTCCATGCCAGCATCTATTTCTTTTCTCCAATAACCCCCTGCAGTGAAGAAATAGATAGTAGGCAACCCTGCCATAGTTCAGAGTGGTGGGAGTCCCGAGTCCCCGCTCCGATGGGCTGCCTTTAAAAATAGAGACAGATGAAAAGTCCTTTTTGGCTGTCTCTATTTCGAATGGCAGGCATTTTAGATTTTTTTTTATGAATGTGTTTGTATGCCGATCGACATACTCACCCATTCATTTTCGCTGGAGCCGACACACACGCCGCTAAGAGCTCTGGAGAAGTAACTAACCTCTCCAGGGACTTCTAGTGTTAGGGGGGGGTTAGGGTTAGCGCTATAGTAGGGTCAGGCGGAGAGGAGGGGGGGTCTTAGGGTCAGGTTAGGGAGAAGGGAGGGTTAGAGTCAGGCTATGGGGAAGATTATTCAATCAGTCACTAATAACCGGGGTGATTCCAGAGGACTGGAAAATAGCAAATGTCGTCCCTCTGTATAAAAGCGGAAGTAGGGAAAAAGGAGCAAACTACCGACCAGTGAGTCTAATATCAGAAGCAGGGAAATTGATGGAAACACTGTTAAAGGAACAAATTATACAGTATCTTAAATCTAGTAATTTACAGGATCCCAAACAGCATGGATTCACTGGATTCATGTCAAACTAATTTTATTGAATTTTTTGACTGGGTCACTAAAGTATTCGATAAAGGGGAAGCTGTAGACATAGCTTATCTAGATTTTAGTAAGGCTTTTGACATTGTGGAATATCACAGACTGTTAAATAAGCTGGAAACTTTGGGATTGGACTTAAAGATGGTTGCATGGATACAATCTTGGGACCGGATCCAGAATTAATAGCGTCAGGTGATTTACGCACGCAAGGTGCGTAAATCACCTGACTGAACTTTGTTCCGTCCGAGCCCATTTGCGTGCAAATAGCTGTGCTTCCCTTCCGCCCGCTAAAGCGGGTGGGGGAAAGCATGTAAAGTGTAAAGTGTGGGAGGGGGCTCCCACACTGTAGCGGATCAGTGGTTGTACGGACCACTGATCTGCCCGTCGCATTTAAGGCAGGCTTATGGCAGCATAAGCTGCCATAAAGCCCGCACGACAGAGGGGAGTGACAGGGGGTGTGCACTCCCCTCTGTCTCGCGCAATTTCAGACCCCCGCGCGCACGGAAAGTGTCCGGTCCTGACAGTCTAACTTACTGTGTCGCTGGTTTTGTTTCTTAAACACTTTAGTTCCTATATCAAAGGTTTAGCTTGAGCTTGTAAATTTAAATTTTCTTCTTGTCTCTGCCGTGCAACTTTCATATTCTGATTTACTTGCTGTTGAGACATTTTTAAACGTCGTCGGTGTTCATTTACCCAATATTTCTCTAGAAATGGTTCTTGCCCAACGTTCACAGGTAAGTCTATCTGTACATCAGCTGGTAGCCGTTCCTGTCGACCAAACATTAGATAGTAGGGTGTGTATCCAGTAGAACTATGGACCGTGATATTATAAATAAAGCTAAGCTCCGCCAACATTGTAGGCCACTTGAGCCATTGCTGAATTGGGAGAGCTCTTAACAAGTTGATTAAGATCTGATTCATCCTTTCACATTTCCATTTCCTTGGGGATGATATGCCGTAGTTTGCATTTTTTTTACAATTATAAAGGATACAGAGTTCTTGGAACAATTTAAAGGTGAAAGCAGGTCCCTGGTCTGTCAGAATTTTCTTAGGGAATCCATAAGAGCAGACAAAGGCTCTCCAGAAAATTTCCGCAGTAGTTTTAGCTGTAAGATCTCTAACAGGTAAGGCTACAGCATATTTTGTATAATGATCCACTAGAGTGATTGCATATTCATACCCAGCATGACTTTTTCCTAATTTTACGTGATCAATTGTGACCAATTCCAAAGGTTGTTGACTTACAATTGGGTGTAGAGGCACTCTCTGAGTAACAGGTTGGGGCTTACGCAAAGTACAAGCAGTACAATGATCACAGCACTCTTTAACATCTTTTCGCAGGTTCACCCAATAAAATCGTTGTTTCAGAATTGCTCCTGTTTTTTGAAGTGACCAGAACGATCATGGTAAGCTTGTAAGAATACTTCAACTTTGGAATTTGATATTACAATTTGTGTATCTGGCAGGTGAGTTTTTGGATTGATACTTCACCTCACAACAAGATTATCCCGAATAAATAAACGTTTCCTCTGTTACCACAGTTTAAAAAATTCAGGAGTTACATTTTGCCTCTCTTGCTTAGTTAATCCTTTACGCCTGAAGAGCATCCTTTTCAACCATTGTAACCCTGAATGATCATCTTGCAAATGTTGCCACTCACTCTTTTGTCTTTTATCGAGCTTTTTGGAATTGGGTAATCCAGAAAAAACATTTCGGATCACTTTATTGGTAGGGCCATTGAAAGTAGGAATCTCAATTGTTTCCCACTGATCTTGTTCTTCTGATTCTACATTCTTATGTAGCCTTGATAATGCATCAGCATTTTGGTTAATCTGCCCTGATTGATATTTTATGGTAAATTGATAATTTGCCAGTCGAGAAAACCATCTCTGTTCTAATGCTCCCAGTTTAGCAGTAGCAAGATGGGCCAGAGGATTGCAGTCGATGAATGCCACAAATGAAGCGGCAGCAAGATAATCCTTAAATTTCTCTGTGATGGCCCACACCAAGGCCAGAAATTCCAATTTTAAAGCACTATAATTAGCATCATTGCGTTCAGTTTTTTGTAGACTGCGGCTGGCGTAAGCGAATACTTGCTCTTTTCCATCTTGAACTTGTGCCAGTACAGCTCCCAACCCTTGTTGCTTGCGTCTGTGTACAAACGGAAAGATTTACTATAGTCGGGATAGGCTAACAGAGGTGCTTTGGTAATAAGACCTTTCAATTGATCAAACGATGCCTGTTGTCGGTCAGTTCAAATAACAGGAGCTCTTGAAGCCTGTCCATTTTTAGGAACTCCCCAGAGTAATTCATGTAATGGAGTAACAATCTTAGCAAAGTTTT
>WWET01000512.1:443542-472915 GCA_011038615.1 Limnodynastes dumerilii
TCCTGCTGTATCCAGGCCAGAGCTGGCAACAGAAATCTTGCGACCCCGATACACTCATCTTTTTGGGGGCCCCATCCCTCCTCAATAGTGGTCCCTAGGGGTCCCTCTGAACCTTGGGGACCGTCACAGCCATACCTCAAAACTGTCCCGATTTGAGCGGGGACTGTCCCGCTGTCCCGCCCGCCTCACAACTTGTCCCGAGAGATCAGGCTCTCAGGACAAAGTTGTGGTTTTTTTTTGTAAAGCCCCTGCCGCGCTGTGTATGCCACGCTGTGTATGCCGCGCTGTGTATGCCACGCTGTATGTCGCTCTGTGTATGCCGCTCTGTGTATGCCGCTCTGTGTATGCCGCACTGTGTACGGAAGCCCTGTAGGACCAAACCTGTTACTGTGAATGGCAGTGACTGAACCTATGTGGTCACTGCCATTCCAAAAACAGATTTGGTTCCACAGGGCTTACCTGTACCGCACCACGTGACCGTAGATGGGGAGACGCAGCAGCAGGAGGAGGACGCAGCAGCAGAGCGCCGCGGAGGAAGGGAGAAGACTTCAAAGGTAAGTAACTGAAGAGGCTGGACTTAAGGGGCAGAAAATGGAGGCTGGCCATAAGGGGCAGACATGGAGACTGGACATAAGGGGCAGACAATGGATGCTGGACATAAGGGGCAGAAAATGGAAGCTGGACATTTAAAGGGACAGACAATGGCTGGACATAAGGGACAGACATGGAGGCTGGACATTTAAAGGGGCAGACAATGGAGGCCAGACATTTAAAGGGACAGACAATGGAGGCTGGACAATCAGGGGCAGACAATGGAGGCTGGACAATTAGGGGCAGATAATGGGGGCTGGACATAAGGGGTAGAAAACGGAGGCTGGACAAAAGGAGCAGACAATGGAGGCTGGACTTTAAAAGGGGCAGACAATGAAAGCTGGAAATAAGGGGCAAACATGGAGGCTGGACATTTAAAGGGGTAGACAATGGAGGCTGGACATTAAAAGGGGCAGACAATGGAAGCTGGAAATAAGGGGCAGACATGGAGGCTGGACATAAGGGGCATGGAGGATAGACATTACAAGGGGCACACGTGGGGGCTGGACATTAAAAGGGGCAGATATGGAGGGGGGACATTATAAGGGGCAGATATGAAGGCTGGACATAATAATAAGGGGAAGACATGGAGGCTGGACATTGCAAGGGGCAGACAATGGAGGCTGGACATTACATGGGTCAGACATGGAGGCTGGACATTACATGGGGCAGACATGGAGGCTGGACATAATAATAAGGGGTAGACATGGAGAATGGACAAATAAACAGGAAGGAGACATATGGAGGCTGGACATAATAATAAGGGGAAGACATGGAGGCTGGACATAATAATAATAAGGGACAGACATGGAGGTAGGGCGAATAAAGGGGAAGATATGGAGACTGGACATTATAAGGGGCAGATATGAAGGCTGGACATAACAATAAGGGGAAGACATGGAGGCTGGACATTACAAGGGGCAGACAATGGAGGCTGGACATTACAAGGGGCACATATGGAGGCTGGGCATTACAAGGGGTACACATGGAGGCTGGGCATTACAAGGGGCACACATGGAGGCTGGGCATTACAAGGGGCACACATTGGAGGCTGGACATAATAATAAAGAGGCAGACATGGCGGCTAGACAAATAAACGGGGGAGACATATGGACTCTGGACGGGAAGATATGAAGGCTGGACATATTAATAAGGGGCAGATATGGAGGCTGGACACATGAATCCTGGACAAATAATAAGGGGCAGATATATGGATGGCAGGCCTAATAATAAGAGGCAGACATATGGATGGTTGTCAAATAAAAGGGGCAGGCATTAGACCCGTTAGTCTGGGTGGTGCAAGACACACCCACTCTCCCAGACACACCCACTGGGTGGTACAAGACACACCCTCTCTACCAGGTCGTAAAATTTTGTCGCTCTTTCAAATTCTCAAATGTTGGGAGGTATGGTCACAGCTGTCCCCCTTGTCTCCCCCCCCTGTCGCCGGGCCTGAACCAGGCATCCGTGGGTGCTTCTTCAGCCACTCCCCTCACTCACACAGACTTCTTACCCCAGTGCACTTCCTTAACATTCCAACTCACAGGCCCTTAATATGGCAGTGGATTGGAGGTCTGAGTCAGAACGCTGTATGATAGAACGCCAGAAACTGTGCAAGTGTGATTTCTCAGAGGTTTACTAACAAGTCCCACAGAGGCGTGTGCATGCACCGAACCCAAATATATACCCTTTGTCGGAAGTCTGGACCCACTCCTGGTCCACTTATATCAGGACAGTTTCAATGTTTTACAATATAATCTGTTACAGAATCCCTATGGCCATTGTCAGCGGGTTCCATCTGTGCAGCTCTGTCATATTCCCTTTCACGGCTGCGTTTCCTTCTGTAGCATGCCTCACTCTACCACATGTGGGATTCCCTGGCTCCATACTCAGCTAGCAGCTTCTTCAGCTCCTTGTGAACAGTGCCTCATCAACGCAACATTACAATTCTTTGACTCCTGGCATAGATTATTTTTACAGCCCAGTAAATCATGATTGGTCACAGCTGACATTTTTCTCTACACCCACCCTTGTTACAGTGTTTCATTTCCTCTCAGCAACAGATGACATGTCACTTTCTCTGCCACCTGGTCAGTTTCCAGTTTCTGTGAGTCATCTTAACACTTTTTCCCTCAAGGCATTCACTTTGCATGAAACAGTAAACTTTCTGTGGATTCTATTCATTCATCTGGCTAGAACACATTTGCATGTCATGATGCAGACATGAAATCAGGAAAGTGGGAAATATCGGTTCTACATATCTTCTTAAGAATTAGTTTATATGCTGTGGGGAATAAGAGGTTGCAATGTTCTCTATTATTAAAATATATTACAACAGGTCTGAGTGTATTATGAATGTTTCTATTTAATTGTTTGTGTGCAATATCAACAAAATTTAAGAGCAATCTTCAGTGGGTATCTGAGATTTTTATTATTATTATTATTATCATTTATTTATAAGGCGCTACACAGTATCCGAAGCACCATACAGAGGCAATAGGAAAGCCAGTAGTTACATATACAATACAATAATTAACACAAGGTATAAACTCATAGAATAAGGAATACAATAAAGGTACAATGCAAACATAAAATACAGTACAAAAAAGCAGAACAATATATATGGAAAATAAAGATGCTGGATATGTGTGTAGGAGCAGATGAATAAGGAGAGAGATAGACAGTAGTGAGAAAAAGATGGGAAGAAATGATGACAGGGTAGAGGGATGATGATAGGAGGAACAAAGAAAGACCCTGCTCATAAGAGCTAACATGCTAAGTGAGAGAGGGTAAATAAACAGGAGACACAATGATGAGGATGGGGAGGGCAGGTAAGCTTAGGGGGAGGAAGAGTAGGCTAGCCTGAAGAAGTGAGTTTTAAGGGAGCGTTTGAAGGATTGAAGGGTGCTGGCTTGCCTGATAGGAAGTGGTAGGTTGTTCCAGTGGAGAGATAGGACTGAGTCCTAGGCCCTGATCCTGAGCTACGGCCGCCGTCGCTAGTACGGCGATGAGAGTCATCTATTAGGTAACCAGCAAAGACAGCTACTCCATATAACCAGTTGTGAGGTTGTCCTTGGAAGAAGATCCCGATGCAACCACAGGCATTACTTTGCAGCCTGAATTCAAGGAGTGTAGACACCACAAGCAATCAGGATCCGATTGCTCCAACGGTGACAGGTAAGATTTCCCCCTATCCCTTACCCTAATCCTCACCCTAACCTTCCCCTTTTATTACCCTAATCTTAACCCTAGATGACCGACAGCCTAACCCTAATCTTCCATTTCTATCAGCCTAACCCTAACCCTCCTCTTCTATTGGCCTAATCCTAACATTAACCTTCCATGTCCTGCAGCCTAACCCTCGCCTTTTATCAGCCTAACCCTCCATGTCTTTTCTCACAGTCTAACCTTAATCTTCACCAGGTTGTGGCAGCCTGTCCCTGAAGCCCACCACAGCCCAATTTAGATTGGAAACAGGTGCTTATTAGAAATGGGGCCCCATTCTCAATAAGAATATTTTGAGTACTCCCAACAAGTCCCACCAGCCCCCCCTAATACTCCCATCATAGGCCACCAGTCCCCCCCCAAGTACTCCCATCATGTGCCATCAGCCCCCCCAGTACTCCCATCATGTTCCACCAGCATCCCCAGTACTCCCATCATGTGCCACCAGCCCCCCATCATGTTTTTTTCTAACTTACCTGAGTCTTCCTGCGGCGCACACTCTCTCCTCCTCCTTATACAGGAAGTTCCTATATGAGCATCTGAGGCAGTTACACAGAGCAGCTGAAATCTGCTGCTCTATGTAACTGCTGCGGCAACTCATACAGGAACCTCTTTATGAGCTGCCTGCCGGTCTCCATAACGGGGAGGATGTCTGGCCTGGTACCGCCCCTTCATATTTTGGGGGACGAGATGCCCCCCCATTCTGACACCTATGCTTATATGTAGTAAAGTTGCTGTCAAATCAGAGGCTATAATGTTCATCTAAATTACCCTTATTAGAAATATTATACCCCCACATTATTGGACTTGTACAGACAAATAGCACTGATCCGCATAGGAGCCTTAAGGTTGGTGTATGGCTACATAACCGCAGTAGAGTCCACCCAAGAGAGGGTAGTGACATGGGAGTTCATTTCCATCTTACGTGCAGTGCAGACTATGATGCCTTTATACATACGGAACACATATGGAAGTCTAGATCCGGCCCAGTGTCCCATACCCTGAATTCAATGAGGCATATACAACCTTAATACCTAAACTACAGTACATAAACCAAATAGTTCTTTCTGATCTATCACATTGTTAAATATAAACTTTAAAATTCTGGATAACCGCCTTCATCATCTAGGTTTTGTTATATTTCGCCATTCGGCGAGACGCATTAGAACAGCAATAGCGGTGGTAGCGTCTACATTTCAACAACCTACCAAACGTCAGATACTTCTCAGTTCTGACAATCAGAAAGAGTTTGACACTGTTTTATGGATGAAACTTGTTTGAGGTTATCCAGTGAAGGCGATTGCTCCTGAATTTGTCACATTAATAATACTTTTACACTATCTCCTCCACACATCTGTTGGTTAATGGAAATTCATAATAATAAAATCCCCATGGGCAGGGGTGGCAGGCAATTATACCCATTATCCACACTACTTTTTAATCTAGCTATAGATCTGCTACTGAGAATGTTGCAAACCTGGTCCTCTTTCTCTGATATCCAAATTGGGAATACATCGGTAATCCGAAATAATCTGTTTCACAAAGCATAGCAAATATAGATGACTATGGGGATAGCTCAGGATTCCATGTAACAAACAAAAAGTAGCTTTATATCTCCGGCGGGGGCCTGGGATCGGGAAATTTCTATCCAGTGGGAACAACACACCTTCACTTATTTGGAGGTCACTCTGCCCAGAATTTTGATCACTGTATATAGTCTAAATGTTAGAATTAGCTCAGAACATTTGCAATTGGGATCACCTTATGCTATCTTACTTTGAGCATGGTTTCATTTCCAGGACCGGACAGTGTGATGAATTATCATTTCTATGTTGTAATGTTTGTGTTTTTCAAGACTTATCCGTTTCCGTCAATCAGTTAGTAGGTCCCCTGTGCCCTGATCCTACAAGCCCTGTACTTAGTATTGGAACTGTTGTGTTTAAGAATGGTTTGTACTGTACATCTACATCTGTACATTTGAACGATACATTTATCTGATATGCCTTATAAAAAATATGTATAAAAAAAGTAATTTAATTCTTCAATTTTTGCTAAAAGACACAATGGCCCAGATCCTAGGGCTACAGCCGACAGGGGAATTACATACATGTTGTATGTAATTCTCCTTTTTCGAAGGTTGTGCGCATGACGCCGTAAGGGCCAGCATACGGACGGGGCGGGGGAAGCCCCATTCCGATCAGCTATATGACCGTAAAGCCGCATACCTGATCGTAAAAGTTAGGGTAGGGATTTACTACCTTCAGCAGGGAGTGCACGGGGCATGCCCTCCCTGCTACGATGCCGCCCGTACCGACCTCGGGCAGCCGTAAGGCACCCATAGGTCAGGATCCGGCCCAATATCAGTTATTACTAAACCAGGTAAAATTGAAATATTATCAGTTCCATATGAGCTCAAATTAAACATTTTAATCTATATCCACCAATGTTCTGATTTACAGCGATATATAACAACAGATCTCTTCAGTCACTCATTATTTGCTGTAGTAATTAAGGACCAGATCCAGACTTCTGATTTTCCCCTTTCTGTGGCTGTCAGATCAGATGTCACTTGTTTGTTCTGCGCTAGTACACGCATCTGTGCTACCTGATCAGAACACAGTCTGCTCTGTCCATATCAGATCTCTGGATCTGGTTCTAATGGCCTGATTCAGACTTAAGAATGTGATAGGTTCCTAAATATACGCACCTTATAGCAATGAAACTCCCTCGGCACGCCCCGGTTTTCAGGTTCTTATGTGACTTACAAGTACCATAGGGCTTCCTTAACTGTAGGTTTGCATTTGAATGCATAGGGATAGTACTTAGGAACTTAACTGCATAACCGCGCCTTCGTTTGGTCATTTAAATGCCTCTCTCCACCCAAATCCCCGTATCTGCCTAGGTGCTTATTCACAGAACGCCCCTTTTTGCGTATGTTATTACGAACCTAGAGACTTTAGGTGCGTAATGTATAAGTACGTAATTTACCTGCGTAAGTCCAACGTAAACAGCGTATAAAAGTTACTACGCATGCGCACTGCATCCGTTCTTAAATATAGGCACCTAAAACTACGCATATTCTTAAGTGTGAATCAGGCCCTCAGTCTTTTCTACTGTATGTGTGGGGAGCAGATTTATTAAAATGTCAGAAAAGATGGTGTAACCCATAGAAGCCAATCATATCGTAGCTATTATTTTCTACAGTGTAATAGATAAATGAGAAATATAATCAGGTTGCTTGCTGTGGACAACATCTAAAGCTTTCACCTATAAAAAACTTTATTATATGTACCGTATTCACAGATCCGTTTTTACTACGTGCGCGTTTTTAACACCCATGATACACCCCTAGCATGGCCTGTCTTTCGGTGACTTACGCCTCCATAGGGCACCCTTAACTCTACGTGTGTACTTACGCGTGTATGTTACTTCCGTACGTGCGTATTTTACTAACCGCGTCCTCACAAGTCCATTTAAATGCCTCCCCCGCCCACTTTCACGTAACTTCAACCGTACGGAAAACAACCACACCCCTCCGTACGTATGTCCCCAGGTGCGATTCTGTAGTCCGTGCCTAAAGTACTTACGTGCGTAAACACTACGTAATTTGCGTGGAAAAAGTTACTAAGCATGCTCAATCCGCTCCTAAAAATACGCACGCAATCCGACGCAAAAACGTATCTATGAATACAGCCCATTGTCTTTTAAGGCTTTCTTGAGTAGGGCCAGGGGCAGGCTGGGTGGAAGGGCATGTGCTGACTCTTTCAATATATATCTTGCAACTGCTGTGCACCTCAGTACTAGTCCTTTGGGCCAACATAACAGTTATTATGACCACTAATTTGAAAAACAAGATGTGAGAATTCACGACTGTTATAAATGGCAAACATATCATCTAGGGGTTAAGATTACGCCTACAGATTATACACGACAAATAATATGCATTAAAAAAATATGAAATAATAAATAAATGGTCAATGTTTAATGTAAGGTTCCTGTATAGGTTAATCACACTCAATATATAAAGCCTCAAGTAGAGTTGTCTGCATGCAAATAGTTTGCTAAACTCATTTTCTTTTGTTTTACCTTTGTGTATGTCTAAGAAAAATGCATACCCGGACTTGTGCTGATAAGTTCTGAACATCTGGATATACAACGGGTTGTGTTGAAAGGGTGGTACGAGGGGCTCTGAAGTTAGTTAAGGGTGTGCACACACAAGTTACACAAGTTGTTAAGTTGGAAAATATGTAAATACATGCTGAAAAATACATGCTCATCCCTACACAAGGACCCCAATGTTTACTGTAACTAGATTAATATATTAATGTTATTACATGGTGTTCAGTAGCAGTGTTCCCTTAATATATATTTTTCTATGTATGAGTAATTGCTTTTGGGCGCTTCTTTTGTATTGTATCAGCTCTAAATTTATATTTTCCTGTTCTACACACCACATAATAGTCTAATTCCAGGAGCAAGATGTAAACGGATTAGTCCATGACTGTGCAGAGTGGTTTATGAACCAGGCCGTACAATGTCATTATGCAGTAACTCTGCAGTATTGCCAGGAATGAAGGGTTATGACTCAGGAAATAGCTACATTTCTGTAGGAAACAGTTTTAGCCCATCAGGATCTGAGTAAACAAATTCCACCATTCAAGTTACAAAATATAATGTAGCCTAACTAAGCTATAACTTAATAGCATTACTAGATTTACAGACTTTTAAAATAAAAATGTTAAAGTGTAGCGTTTTATTAATCAGTATTGCTAAACTAAAACATAACCATTGCTGGTAGTGAAAACCACTACTACGGCGATCTCTGGAGTTAAAGTTGGCCTCTGGTAATATATTAACACGGTGTTGCTATTGCAACCTTTAGTCTTGCTATTAAATTGCTGCAAGAAATCTTAAGGCACTCTACCAAAATTGGGATGTCCCGCCAACAACATACCAGCAACATACCAGGGGTGGATGTGGACTGTTCCTTTTGGGTGAACAGTTTAATGAATCCTGACTATTCCTGTTTTCTTTTCAGTACTCCTCCCACTTACTAGTCCGACATCGTTTGGCAACTTGTAGCAGGAAATTCAGTGAGGGGTTTTATTTTTTTGGACGCACGTTGGTTATGTTAGATTTTTTTAATATGCATATATGAATGCCCAGAAAACACATGCACGCTATTCATTGAAGTGTATGTCTAATGTTCTCTGTAATTATTATTGTTATTATTAGTATTATTATTATTATAAGCCACTAATCCCTGAAAGGGTTGACAGGACAGTGCAAACATCTTTATATAACTTACTGATGTCACAGCTTTAGAGGTTGTGGCTTTCACCTGTAATAATAATGATAATGCAATAGAATTATGTGTTTTTTCTAAAAACATGCAAGGATGGTGGTTAGTTAGCACGTGTGTGGATATCATGGCCCTGTGATTGTGGATCCCCATGCATCTGATAATCTCAGATCTAAACACAAACTGGTTGGTTAGGATCTGGTCCAATGAGTTCAGTGAGTCTTAATGACCTCGGGTCGTGTTCACAGATCCGTTTTTACGGTGGATTGCGTGCGTATTTTTAGGAGCAGATTAACTGTGCATGCAGTAGTTACTTTTTCCACGCAAATAATGTAGTATTTACGCACATAGACCTACGCATGAGAGCGTAGGTCACGACACTCCCCTTACCTTCCTTTCAGTACGCCCGTCGAACCCTACCCTAACTTTTCCATGTGTTTGTACGTATTTTTGTAGTGACGCGCTGTTCGTAGCGACCTAAGCACACCCATACTGTCCAATTTAAATGCCCCCCCCCCGCCTACATTCCTTAACTCCAGCGTCCGTACTAACTGTGTACTATAAACACGCCCCGTCACCGGAAAATACGCAAACAATACGAATGCCCGAATCGCCGCTACGAAAAGGTCTTTGGTACGACCGGAAGTTGTCACTATGCACATGCGCAGTGCGTTTTTTATGGCGATTTTATGCTTACCGTTAAACAGCACGTGTACTACCTTTATTTACACAATCTATGTAGGTTTTAAGAGCAGCGATCCCTTTAGAGCGATTTACAAAGCCGTTCATAATGAAGTCAATAAAAAGGGGTCTGACAGGAAAAGTCAAGAAGGAAGTTTAGAAAAGTGGGAGGGGGGAGGCATTTAATTGGGGCAGACAAGGTGCGGTTTGCTACGTACATGTGCACTTTAGCAACTTAAGAAGATACATATGCATGGGTAGATAAGGCTGCCTTTGGCATTCTTTAGTTAGTGAACAACTAAAAAAATGAGGGTGTGTCAAGGAAGTTGAGTATAATTGCGAACCCATTCATTCTTATCTCCCTTCTTAACTGTGAATCAGGCCTGCTGTATGCAATTTTTTAAACTGGGTAAACATTAAATTACCCACAGCAATGTTGGGCAATATTATAAACCTAAATACAGCAGTGCCTCCAACCGCTTTCTGTTTCCATGCCTTAATCCATCTCTGCAGGCTGCTCTTCCACACTGACTAAATCTGACAGCTGGGAATTCTTCTGTCTTGTGAGACTGATGACATCATCAATCTCATGAGACCTCAAGCTCTGCAGCTCCAGGAGCACAGCTACAGCCATAGGATCAGAACAATCCAATGCAGCTGCCTGTGGCTGCTGTTAAAAAAATGTGTGGAGCACAGGCCTGGGATACCGGACCGGATTCAGATTTAAGAAGATTTTCCGTGCGTTTGTAATAGATCCGTACGTTAATACAAAATAAGTACGTTTTGCAAAATGAATACATTTCGGAACACTTCCGTGTTGTGAAAGCAACCTTATCATTAGCGTGCGTATATGTGACGGAGGTTAAACGTTCGCAAATACAACCGCACATCTACTGCAATACCACGCCTATTTTTTGCTATTTACATTCCGATTGACGCCTACTTATTAATAATCCGTCCGATCTTTTATGTTCGTATGCATTTTTGACGTACGGAAATTACTTACGCATCATTCCACTTACGCATTTTGCGTGCGTAAATTACCAGACATTCTTAATTCTGAATACGGTCCACAGTTACTGGAGGTACACCCTTAATGGCAGCCAATTCTGTCTTAATGCAATAGCACATGTTTGGAAGTGGGAGTTGCAATGGCAGATTTACAGCATAATTGTGCAGTCTAGAAATCTGCAGCAACATTGTGTTGCTACATCTCTCAGATATACATTCCTGGAACGACTGAAAAAGGTTAGGAGCAAAGCCAGATATTTGGCTGTGAACATGATCAGCAGATTATTCCTGTGGAAGATCTGGCCCTCAGCTTGGGCTGGATTAGGTGTTTGTGACTCACATGATGATTACATTTCTAATGCTGGAAGAATGCAAACAAAGACTAAAGGGGAAACCCTGTTACCAGAAACAGTGTAACTCTATCACGTAAAGCAATCTGTTATTCACCTATCCCTTTCATAGTATGCAAAACTTCCTACTCTTGCCTTAATGATCATCTTATCTGTCATGTATTTTGCTGTTTATAGAATTAAAATAGAATAGTCATTTAAAAGTAAGTGCAGCTGTTATAAGAGCCACTCATATCCTTCTGATGAAACGGCGGTGAACGCAGTGAAACGCGTCAAGTTTACTTGTTCTCAACTTGAGCAGAGCCACGGGGCCTTTGAACTTTTCAAAAGTAATATTTGCACTTATGTGTTGTTTACATATTGAGCCTTCTATCTAAAAACAGCACTTCTACTTGTGTGAACTCTAACCATTGATCTATTGGCATCACCACAAACTACCTGGTGAGCGCACACTGATAGGGGTTTTTCTTAAACAAATTAAAATAAAACCTAATACTGGATGTATCAAACACCTAAACACTTGGTATAAAATAAACTTATATAAATTACTACACGTTAGACAATGGGTATTACCGTTTAAAAGGTAAGTCCTAAAAAAAACACGTGATATAAGTAATGTAAAAAAAACTTTTGAATAAATTAAACAATTGAAAATGAAACTGTGAGTGTATACACCTAGAATCTATAAGATGAGTACCAATAAAACTATAATAGGTGATAAATACAATTCATATTAAATACAATAAAATCTCATTTAATATATGAGCCTGTATGTGTACCAAAAAATATAAATAAATGAAACGCCAAAGAAAATTGATTAATAAAACTCCTACTGGAAATCGGAAACTAAGTAATCATAAATAAATCAGCAAAAGACCAAAAGCAATATAAAAAATAAATAAAATGGAACTGAGGTCCGCTCACAATTTGGCAAGTGCAAAGCATAGAGTCCTTTGCTGGAGCAGTAAAAACCAGTGTAGACCTATATGTGTAAATATACAAAGAAAAAGTGGTTCAGTGCCAAAAAATGAATATATAAATAAAACGAGTGGATAACTCTAAAACAACTCTAATAAAACTCCTACTAAATAGATAGAAATCAAGTCCCAAAAACTCAGTATTTATAAATGGAAAAGCAAAAAGTCCAAAAGTAATGTTGTACATAAATAAAGTGGGACTGAGGTCCGCTCACAGTTCACAGGTGCGAGGCAAAGTGTCCTTTACTGGTGCAGTGAAGACGGTATTTTTTAGGACCCTGAGATGACGGACTCTGAATATGCCGCAGTGTAAGTTCCGTATATAGGAGTTCTATTTTCAGTGATTACAAGTTCAATGTTCTTTTATTCCATAAAACGGAGAAACCCGAATCTGATATGCCTTTCGGAAGGAAGTTCTTTTTCTGGGATTTTTTGGTCCGTGTAATATATCTCGCGCCCACGTGAGAGCGGGGCACGGCCACTGCCGTGGATACCAGAAAACAGGATACAAAATGTTGAGAATAAATAATTAATAAGTGTTTATTAAATACAATATTTTAAAAAGAATAAATATAGCAAAAGCACAACAAAACATAAAAAGACATACACTCAATAGATAAGAATAAATAATCCCCCGAGGGGAGAGCTCCGTGCCGGACTACCAGAGATATGACAAAGTTGGAATCCCAGGATGTGTATACCTCTATGGATGTATTTCTGGAGCCCGCACACCTCAATGATCACACGGTGGTGTGATCATTGAGGTGTGACGCTCCAGAAATACATAAGAAAAACCCCTATCAGTGTGCGCCCACCAGGTGGTTGTCTATATAAATTTCTGGTGAAACCTATATCCTATGCTGACATATTTCGAGCTATTAATAAAATGACTGAACATTTATTCCAAGCACAAACCTCAAAATTCAATGCAAGAATCCAAGAACTAGGTTTTATTTTAATTTGTTTAAGAAAAACCCCTATCAGTGTGCGCCCACCAGGTGGTTGTCTATATATATATAGATCTTTTTTGCTGTCCGATTGTTTGAGGTACAAAGTGGAACGTACCATTACCATCATGGTAGGCTGCCTTAAAACTGTGCCCCTGTATACTTTTTGTACTTAATTAATTTGTTTCTGTATCACCACAAACTAGCAGAGATTCATGGAATAATTTTCTCAAGTGGGATTTAAATCTCAGGACCGAGAGCGGAATTTGATGATGACGTACAGCACGTGCGGGTGACTATATTGTGATCGTCATAGACTCTCTTTCAGCAAACCTCATTCTCCATCTGTATACTCTCTCTGCTCCAGTCAGCTACAAGCCAGTCGAGGAGTGGTAAGCCGGGCCGGCTGGTCTGCTTGTACAATTATTGCTTCCATCTATTTTCTGCTATTACTGAACTAACTCTGGGATGCTCTTGTGCTATGAACTTCCTTTACTTTGCATTTGAATTCATTTTATGTTTAACACAAGGACATAGTATATACATAAGTCTTCAAGTGGACTTGTATGTCTAATGTGGAATTTATAAGGCTCCTTTCACGCTGCTCCAAATAGTGGCTATATCGACTAGAGGGAAATCATTATTAACATTTTTTTTTATTATTTATTATATGTTATGTGAGTGTGAGTATTTTTATGAATTTTTTATTGGTGTTTCTGATAATAAATATAATATTGTATTTAAGCTGTGTGTTCTTTTGTAGTTCTCCTAGTGCTAAACGGTACTTTTTGCTGTTTTGCTAATGCTGGGGGATTGCAAACAATAGACTAAAGGGGAAACCCTGTTACTGGGAACATTGTAACTCTATCACATAAAGCAATCTGTTATTAACCTATCCCTATAGTATGCAAAACTTCCCACTCTTGCATTGCCTTAATGATGTATTTAGCTCTTTATAGAATTAAAATAGAATAGTCATTTATAAAGTAATTGCACCTGTCATAAGAGCTACTCCTGATATGAGCCACATTTAAGAAACTAATTCCGGGCGTCAGAAATTTAGCACAGCAGAGGCAAAGTTCACTACTCGTCAAACCTTGATCCATATGACATACAATCCCTTTACAGCTCTCTCAGTATCTGTCTTTCAGGGGGAAGCATGCAGTCCCTACAATTACCAGGGCAGAGAAATCCCTTTCTCATACAGATCTTGCACTTACTCTGTCTAGCATAAATGTTGGTTTTGCAATACAAAATGCACTTTGCAGATACAATAACCATCGTCCTCCATCAGATCTGATAAACATGTGGCTCTCCAGGGGTTGAGACACTAAGGGCCCAATCATTAGGTGCATGCCTGCCTGATGGTGTAGCATATGTTGGCTTGAGTTTAGGCTGCGCATGATCGGTAACCATGGGCCTGATCCAGACCTACGCTGATGCGCTGTGCTGTGCTTAGTAAAGCACAGCGTATCGGCGTGCACTCTCCCCGACACTCCCCCTGTGTGAGTGTATTTTTCCTTGCTTACGCCGGTTAAAGGCTATCCCAACTTCAGCCAGCCTAAGTGAGGGAAAATGCGCTCGCACAGGAGCGTATCACGGCAAAACCCCTCCCTCCCTCATTAAACTACCTCCCCCCGCCCACCTACACTAACATGAGCGTAGTAACGGCGAGGGACGCCCCCCCAGCCGTTACTACGGAAATACTACGTAGTAACGCCAGCCAACATCTGGCCGGCGCATGTGCAGATCGACTTTTCAGCCGATCTTATGCCCGTAGTATTACCGCCGGGCTGCGTAGGTCTGGATCAGGCCCCATGTGCACACATTTGCAGGCAATACAGACTCTGTAGCAATTGGTACTGCAACTTCTTATGTTCTAAAGAACGTTTAGCAGGAGGAAAGGGATGGAGGCCCATAGCCAATGGACAGTAAGGGAGTAATAATACACGAACGCTCGCATGTGAATCAGCTGAATCAAAACTTTGTTGTTGTTTATTGATCAACAGGTTATCAATGTTGGGGTCGCACAAGTACAATGGCATGGGGGGGTTAGAGATTTAAGTGATACAGTATGTGTGCCTTATGCCCACCGCCATAGCCAGTCTTTTTGTCCCCATTTTAACTGTGTCTTCTGTATGTTCACACCCTCCCAGCTGTTATGAGCAGGGCCCTTCTCCCTCCTTCCTCACCTCTTTACCCTGTCCTCATTAATTTCCACCTTTTCCCTATACTGTCTATCTCTCCCCTTATTCATCTGCTCCTAAACACATATCCAGCATCTTTATTCTCCATACATATTGTTCTGCTATTTTTGTACTGTATTTTATTTTGTATTGTACTTGTATTGTATTCCTTATTTATATGAATTTGTACCCAGTCTGTTACTTGTGTTGTATATGTAATTATTGCTTTTGCACAGTGCTGAGTATACCATGTAGTGCCTTATAAATAAACATTATTATTATTATTATTATTAATAATAATAATAATAATAATATGGATAGGGAATCTTAAATGAATGGGTGAGTATGCCGTTAGGAAATTACCTTTGTCCTTCCGCCGTCCGCGATATCCCTCCACCGCTGCTCACAAGACCAGGAACAGGTGAGTAACCTATCTGTGCGGGTTAGGGTTAGGGTCAGGCTGCTGGGGAGGGAAAGTTAGGGTCAGGCTGCGGTAGATAGAGGGTTAGGGTCAGGCTGCAGGGGAGGGAGGGTTAGGATCAGGCTGCCAGGAAAGGAGAGTTAGGGTTAGGGTAGTGAGAGGGAAGAGTTAGGGTTAGAATTAGGGAAGGGACTATTTTCACTTACAGTTTAGCTGAACAGAGCTTTCAGAGCTCTGTGGATCAATTGCTATGCCTCATCGAGGCCACAACACTTTATTTTTTGCCACCTGTAGAGTACTATGGAACATATGGAATCACTGTAATAGATAAATATTGTTACAAACTGACTTGAACCTTGAAGTACTTATGAGACAAATTTCCCCTATTCTTGATCACTGGTAAACTAAGAACCTTTCCTGTTTCCTCATTCCTGAGTTTTGTTGCTTCTATTGTTACCTCTGTCATGAACTGGCTGCTCCTTATTCATATTTACATTACACAGCGCTTTCAATTTAAAATAAACTGTTTAAAACAAAGGTAACAAGAGGTGAATGTATGCCCAATTACATAGCTTATGTTATTTTATATGTATTATTTTGCACTGTGCACCCTTAGAAATAATGTGCAATTGTGGGAGATCCAAACCCAAATGCAATTCACAGTGCATCTTCTTCAAAAATATACAAAAGTTATGACATTTTTGCTGGCAGGGGTGTTACGTGCTGCTGCGGTAGTTGCAGTATCACCTCTTTCTCTCCTGGCTTCTCAAGCAGATCTTGGTTGTTGTTGGGCCGCCTGGATGCTGTTTTCTCAGGAAGCTGGATGACAACAATCATAGCTGCTGCTAAGCAGCCAGGTTGCTGACAGCAAACAGCACAGCCCCAGCCCTTTTACTCCAGGTGCTAGCATGATCCTAACAGCCAGGATTCAGACCAACCAGAGCTAGTGTGCAGTTAACCTGGGTAATAAAACAAGGGTCACCCAGTTTCTGACGGGTGGGTTGGAGGGGATTAGTATTACAATGTACTATATGGGCGGGTATTCAGACTAGGTAGGGTCCTGCAATCAGAAGCCTTAGGTCCAAAGAGACTGCACTGGTCCCTTAGCACTTTTTTCATCTCCCCATTTAAGTATTAATCTGGGTACAAATTTATCCAATTTTCATTCAATCCAACCACTGACCATCCAATTAGCCCAATCTGAAGAGATTTGTACAAGTGTGTACCCAGCTTTAATTTCCACAAATTTCCAATTGGCTTATTACCACGTAAACTTACCTTACCTTACTTGATTAAAAAGTGATAACTGTTAAATAAGTTCATTTATTAAAAATTTTCTGTTTGCATTATTTATTGAAAACCCTCTCCAATGGCCTCATTTACAAAGGTCAATTTTGCTAAATTGCTAAACGGGACTTTAGCCTTTAGCAAAATCGATACACCAAACATTGCTGAGAAAGCGACGTCTAGATGTTTACAAAGAAACACATAAGCATTTCCTATTCATTAAAGGCGATTTCACTAAATCGCCTCTAGTTCACCTTGACAGCGCTGGGAAAAACAAAGCACCTCCTGAGTGTGGCGCTTTCATTGAAAGCAACACACACATTAGCTAAAAAACACATGTCAACATCATTGACCATTCGGTCACTAGAGGTCCCCCTTTTAGAGTATCTATGACATCATAGATACTATAAAAAGGGGACCTCTAGTGACCGAATGGTCATTAGACCCGGAACCCCAGAAGAGGAAGGAGGAGGACGCAGCTGCAGCGGTTCAAGACCCAGAAGAGTAGAATGAAGATTTTCAATCAAGTGTACTGGATCAGCTATCAAGTTATCCCGATCTACAAACAAGTCATCCCATGATAGATGACTGCAGAACAGTGAGTTAATACTGCATTTTAATATTTATTACACTTAAAACACATATTACACATAGGGGTTTATTACAGAGTGGCCACCTGTAGTTTAATTAATTCAAAGGAAGACACATTATTTAAGTTTAATGTATGATTGTGTATGTAATGTTTTTTAATGTATAGAATGATTTTTTATTTTTTTTTATAATTTGTTTATTGATGACATCGCATTGTACATATTATACATCATTATACAATCTCACAACATTTCACAAGGTTGTAAATTAGCTTTGAGATAACAATAAAGCAATTAATCATAACATGTTGACTCATTCCATATATGTTATGCCTCACATTGCAGAGTTTGAAATTACAAACATATCCCCGATTCATCATATTTATTTAACTTGTATGATTTATAACATAAATCATTGCATGAGGTCCTCATCAATATAGTTACCAGGAATTAAAATAAAATATTGAGGGATACTGCACACCTATTTCCCCAAAGGCATCTATTCTTGGTTGATTTCTATAGGTACATGACCCATATGTGTTTCCATCAGGTACCAAGTCGTGTTGCTTAAGGAATCTCGAACTTTGCATTGTACCATAGGATGCAATGTCGCAATATAACCTTTCCAGCATTCCATGAAAAACTCCACCCTTTTCTCTTTTTCTATCAAAGTTTCGATCCAATCCATTTTAAAAATAAAAAACAATTTCTCTAGAAACAATTTCATTAAGGGGCGACTGGGGGATATCCAACCCTGGAGAATCGCTTTTTTTGCAGCCGCACTTATTAACAATGCTAATTTTCTAACGACTCCAGGTATGCGTTCAGTGGATGGAAACATTCCAAACACCGCCCATTCAGCTGTTAGCACAAAGTTGCAAATTAAATGCGTTGCCACAAACCTCCTAATCTGAAGCCAAAACCGTCTTACCAACGGACATTCCCATATACAGTGGAACACATGTGCATCTAACCTACCGCACTTTGGGCAGGCAGAAGATTCCCTGCTCCCCATCACATGCAATCGTTTTGGTGAAAAGTATGCATAATGATAGATTTTGTATAGCATTTCTCTATACTGATTAGACTTGATTACCCTGCAGGAGGTACGTAATCCCTAAATTAACTCTTCCACTGTCATATTTGGAAAATGTGAAGTCGACTTTGTTAAGCCTGTGGTAATCTGCGAGAGATCCAGGACTTCCCTTAAAAACCTATGATGTATCGTTATTGCGTTTCTCCTAGGGGGAAGTTGGCCCAATAACTTATCCAGAGGATTACTCCATTCTAAGTCAGAAAGTCCCCGAATCGTCCCTGCAACATAATATTGCGCCTGTAGGAAAGCCATCAGATAATGCTCCAATGCAGGATATTTATTTTTGGCTTGAACATATGTGAGCGGCTTCCTGGAAGCCTGATCCACCAAGTGCCCCACATTAAACACCCCACGCTGTTTCCATCTGTTAAAAGGATAGTGTGCCGCTCCCTCTTGGAATGCTGGATTTGACAAAAATGGCAGATACAAGGATCTATAACCACTCAACCCATACTTTGTTCGCAAGAATAATTTTTTTTTTTATCATACATTTTATATTACACATATGTAACATACTGTAACATGCTTTTAACCCTTGCCATGCTGACACTTATAGTACAATAAGGCACAGCATGGCCTGAAAAACATGGCCATGCTGTGCCTTATAGTACTATCTGGGTCTGCGTGATAAGGGTTACAAGGATCGACGGCGATTTTTCCATGGGCAATCACCGTGCTTTTAAACATAAAAGCACGGCGATTTCTCCATGGAAAAATCACTGAACATCGGCAGCGATTAAAAAAACGAGGCATTGTAAATGCGATTTTTGTAAATGAGGCCCCAAGAGAGAGATTTCTTCTTTCATTGCAATCAGCTCAGAATAATTATTATTTAAGGTCAATGTGCTTCTTAATTTTTTTATTGTAGTTTTACAGGTCCTTTAACCTCCACATAAATGTGCCCATATAATGAAAACCTCTCAGGGCTGTATGTTGGAAAAGCTGAAGTTTTTATTTCATCCCCTTTTAAATTACCACAATTTTATTTATTATTTGTGACTGTAGAAAAGAAATAAAAAACTTTTTTTCCATATCATTTATAAAAGATAATCAATTAAGTGTGCTTTTATAGATTTATCGGGCCGGATTCACAACCCTGCATATAAGACCGCATATACACAATCTACGTAACGAAACGATACGTAGATTACGTAAAATAGTTACCACGCATGCATAGTAGCTATTATCGGTAAACACCGACGGATGTGTCTGGGGTTGTGAATCCGGCCCACCATTATTTTCTGAACTATTTTACTTGTGTATGTCTCCTTACTCGACAAGGGAAAGCGGATGTCTGTCCATCTGATGAGCTGTTGGAGAGAGGAATTCCTCTGAAGGGTACCGCAAGTAAGGCCAGATCCAATAAGGTTGAAGATAAATAAGTGGATAAATATGTAGAGTTTTAAATTTCAGGTCTGTTATTTTCAGTCTTATTTTTACCTTGAAGTCATAACACAGTAGGGTTGAAGTATGTCCACGTTAGCCAAAGCAAATGGTGGCGAAGTTGTCGCTTTTTCACGATATGTAGGTGTTGGCAATAATTGTCTTATGTTACACTAAAGGAAATATAGTAAGATAGCACAGATTACATGCAAATACTTATTAGATTTGTGTGGTGTTAATCAAGGTTGAGGACTTTTTAAAGCTTCCCTCTGGGAGAACCCGGAGGGAAGCCATAGGTTGCCACAAGGGGCGGGGCTTAATGATGCAATTTATGCAAATTGCATAATTAAGTCCCAACCTTATCTATCAATCAATCGTGTAATCTCTAGCGTTACATGGGATGGACGTGGCTTGATGACATCATTAAGCCCCGTCCATCCCTAGTAACTCTAGGGATTACAACAGATATTAGTAGCTGGTGGGGCTTGCGGGAGCTTTGCCAGCTTTCCAGGGATACCGGGAGAACTGCCCAAATATCTGGCGTCTCCCGGATATTCCAAGAGAGTCGGTAATCCTGGTGTTAATAGTGTAGTCTAGAACCAGGACCATTCATTTTCAATACTGTAATATTTCTTATAGATAAGCTCATATTTAAATGGATAAGGAAGATTCAACTACCAGATAATAAAATATGTTTATAGAACTATAGTTTCACTATAAAATTAGTAATTTTTTTGTTGTTTTAACAAAGTATTTGTTTTCAAATCATCTTTGCAAAAAATAAAAAAAAAGGGTTCTATTTTGTACTTGCCTTAGTAATGATAAAGTATATTTTATTTTATTCAATTATATAACAGGAGTTGATGGTCAACATTGACAAGGACATTCAATGTCGCTCTCTGGTGGTCAAAAATAGTATTGCAGTAATAAAACATTTGTCTTTGCTTTTCCTCTAAATAAAGACAATCTAGAAAAAAAGAAAAGAGTCAGACTAAGTGTGAATGTTACTACGCCACATACTTTGCATATAAATACAGGAATTGTATTCTTTTTAAAAACCTAATATCTAGAAAAGACATACCTGCCTCTTATATATTAATATCCATTATAGTCCCTGTAAGAATCAGAAACAAAACACAATTACTTCCAAATTTTCCAAAGACAGCAAATGTAGCATTGGCTGTCAGAGGTGGGAATTTTCAGGAACAGGGATGTTTTAAGACGTGAGGGGGCCCTTGAGCCGAATATATGCATGCCACACCCATACCCCATGCTCACCCCTCACGGCACCCCTGAGGAGCCCTCCGCCCGTGAGACCCCTGATTCCAGCAGCCCCTTGCAGGACCCCTCCTCCACCCCTTTACCACTGCTGAGCCGCCCCCTCTTCCACCAATGGCCACCTCCTCCTCTGCAGCACCCTGCCCACAGAAACTGAAAAAATAAAAAGAGAGACAGAAAAGGGGTTGTCTAAGGACATATATTTTGGTGCAGAGAGTGTGATACGGGGCCCCTTATTCTGAGGGGCCTGTGTGCACACCCTGCACCCATTATATATATATGCCAATGTTCAGGGAAGAGAAGGACGCTGTTTGTGGTCTTGCTGGTGATACAGGACTTTGAAAGCAGATACAGTATTACATTGATAACCTTTTCCACACAAGCTTGATGGTGACAACTGATTGGGTGTTTTGCAATGTTTTATCACCTATGCCATGCCAAAGCTTCATAAAAGGTGAGAGAAAGTTGTTGCTACCTTGGCTTAGTTAAAAATTTCTGTTTCAGATAGACTGAAGAGTTGGGTTATTGTAAGGGATGGAAAACTAGCATATATAGACAGTATGGTTGCCCTACATTTAAAATCTTCTAGCACATACTAAAGAGTTTTCATTTTACTTCTAGCTAAGAAGAGTTACTATCGTTTAATGCTTCCTTTAATATATTCTACCCAGGTGCATAATTACAGGTAATGCAATAAGTGCGGCTTTTATAGAGCCCGGAGAAGAGAGTGGCCTGTGGCAGCCGCTCTCCCTGCAGTGTTATAAAGCTGTCAGAAGCTGAGACAGCACTCGGCACTCCAAGTGTGAATGCTGAGCACTGTTTTAAGCTGTCAGCCTCTGACAGCTTCTATTAGGCAGTGGTCCTGCACAGCTCTGCCTTAGTCCCACCTGGCCCCTCCTATGGGGCCCAAGTCTGTCACCTTCCACCCCTGATTCTACCTCTATATGTAAGTGTTTGTACTATGGTGACAGTGTTACCTCCCAGTTTCCTATGTCAGGACTCCAACCCGGCCTCTGTTCAGATTATTAGGTCTCAATGCCTCTTGCCTTATACTTCCACTGTTTTCTCACTGTAACATCATTGCTTCCATAACCTATTTGCAATTTGCAAAACTAATAGCAAATGTAAACATTGTACTACATATAAATGTATTTTGTATCTCTGTGCAGCTGCTGATTCTGATCTTGCTAACATCATGGCAATAGCACAGTGCTGGGAGCCTGTCACCCAGGAGCTTTCAGCAAGAGAATGCAGGGGCCACAGAACACAAGCATTGCCTGGTGGCCCAGGCAACACCTGCGTCCATGCATGCCCCAGCAACACTGCCATTAACCAGTAACTAACTATGCCATTCTATCTGTAATATAAAACGCAGAAAAAATAGAGAGCTTCAGGTGTATTAGCTCTCAGTTTAAAACAGGGTTGACAACTTTTTAAAGCTTCCCTCCGCGATCTCCCAGAGGGAAGGCATAACCGTCTGCAGGGGGGCGGCAAATGCAAACTGCGCCTGAAGCCCCGCCCCTGGCCAGAAATGCCCCTTTTCTTAGTACTACTAGGGATGGGGGTGGAGCTTGATGATGCATGTTGCCCCTATTAACACTAGGAATAGTAGTGTTGCTAGGCAGGGAGGTGGGACTTGAGGCTGTGGTTTGCATCACCTGTGGGAGATTTGCCAGGAGAACTGCCAGAATTTCGTGAGTCTCCCGGATATTCTGGGAGAGTCAGCAATCCAAAAACAAATGACATATGACCCATGTGTTTTAGAGCTAGGAACACCACAGTAGAGAAGCCCTGTGACTGCCTGGTGGCTTATTTGTTTGCAAATGTGTGTAACTTATATCACTGCACTTTATTTTATATACACTTTATATTTACAATGCTCAGTGCAGGGGATCCCCATTGACAGGGATGTCTGGCTGCGGAAGTTCCCCAGCAGGAAAAACACAGAGTGGGGAGAGATGTGCCGTATTTTGACAGGCTTTTAACTAGTTAAGTTATTTATTTGAGCAGCCACCTGCTGGCAATGCTATATTTATACCTTTTAGATATAATGGCCCATATTCACACCTAAGAAGCAGACGCTTAGTAAAAGACCTACTATGCATGTGTAGAAGACCTTTATGCAATCTACATACCAGTTAGGTATGCAGATTGCCTCCGTGCGGCCTGTAAAGACTGGGAAAGGGGAGAGATTTAGATTAGCCGGGGAGGGCGGGGAGAAGCAATGTCCGTGTGGACATTGCACGGACTAATAATGTTTATATATAAGATGCTTCATAGTATCCACAGCGCTGTACA
This sequence comes from Limnodynastes dumerilii, assembly GCA_011038615.1. Taxonomy (NCBI): domain Eukaryota; kingdom Metazoa; phylum Chordata; class Amphibia; order Anura; family Limnodynastidae; genus Limnodynastes; species Limnodynastes dumerilii. The sequence goes on from WWET01000512.1 coordinate 467,166, forward strand.
GTGTAGTAACTGCACTAACTTAGTATTGTACACCATAATACTAGCTTTTCACTTCCTGATGCCTTGAGAGCTAGCACGGTCTGGATGGACAATTTTAGGATGGTTTATCAGAAGCTGGTTTAATGGTATTTATTATTACAAATTCTGAAATACAACGCATTGGCCTTCACACTATTAGAAAACATGTTTCTTATTGAAAATATAAAGATAGGAGTAGGTGCATTTCTGGGTATTCAAATTAAGTGAATCCCGATACCGGTGAAACTTCTTTTGTCATTCTGCTGGGTGAGTTTGCCATTAGCTCTGTTGAGCAGTAACTCAGTATCACTATCCCACTGTTGTTGAAATGAACAAATGAAACTAAGTCCTGGCAATGCTATATTTATACCTTTTAGATATAATGGCCCATATTCTCACCTAAGAAGCATACGCTTAGTAAAAGACCTACTATGCATGTGTAGTAGGTCCTTTATGCAGTCTAAATACCAGTTAGGTATGCAGATTGCCTCCGTCCGGCCTTTAAATACTGGGAAAGGGGAGAGATTTAGATTAGCCGGGGAGGACGGGGAGAAGCAATGTCCGTGTGGACATTGCACGGATAGTTAAGGTGGACCTATGGCACTCGTAAGGTTAGGGGCAGATCTGTCCGCACCTAACTCACCCAGATCAGTGAATACAGTCAAATCTGTCTAGGCTGCAATTTCCTAGGGGAATGAGGTGCTGCATTCTCCAATGTAATTAATTAACCATACACTTAACAACACATATCATGAAAGTATATGAACAATTGAATTATGGCTATAGACATGAAGAGACACACTCCTTGCCATTATAGACCAGATCCAGCACAAGCTAAATTTTCTGTGCGGATCTGGATCCTCTAGATTTGAACACATTTCCTATGGTGGAGTGAATACACATTAATATGTGAAGCGTGCTCTACGCACACTGTCCAATTCAGATTTCCGTCAACAAAAGGAGGGCTGTGCAAGCAAGGAGAGTGGCATCAGATCCCCACTGGTGCTGCTTTCAGAGCTCCGAAGTCTGCACCAATGGAAGTCTGGATCCAGTCCTGTTTTAGCAAAACATCTCAGTTCTCATACAGATAAAAAAATAAAAAAGACTGAAATAAATGTAATTTTTTTTTTTTAGATAAATGAAGCTACCTCATGTGACAGGCTACTGGGTGTTCTATACGTTCTTTACAACTTTAAACTTTATTTTAAATTGACAGCAGCAGTCATTCGAAAGCCAATAACTACTAGTGAGAAAAATGTATTGTAAATAACTATATGTCAGTACTCTTGGTGAACCACATGAGGGCAGTGTAGCACAGAACGGTTAGCTGACATGGATCATCTCCTGTGTTTTGGCATAGAAGCAAAAATACATATGTTTGTAATTGGGGGGGGGGGAATGAAAACATTCTTGGACCCCTGTGGCTCAATCTCTTATACTTCTTTATTTCTAGTAACTAAGCAGCTGGTTCACTTGTAGCACAATCTGCCACTGGGGCTTAATGCTTGGATACCATATGAAGTGATGTCATTTAACCCGCATTTCTTGAACTTCTTCCCTGTAATCTGCATTTCCTGGATTTCAATTGGCTGCTCTGATTTTTATCTGAAACAACCAACAGAGAATTTAGGGAAGTAAATTACGGTGGTGAAATCACCCAAATGGTGAAATACATTTGCACAGATGTGTAGAGCACGTGGTTAAAATATTGCAGCAGCTTCGTGTTGTAGTAGTAGCTGTTGTGTGCTTTTGCAAGTCAGATCTCAAATTGTAATGCTAAGATATCCTCCTGTTACTCCTTTTGTTATATTACTATATTGCTGCTGCTATGGAAAAACATTCTCACAGTGTCATATTGGGTCATGAAGGACCAACCAAAGAAATGTTGTTATGATGGCCCACCACATAGTCAACTGGAGTGATCACAGGATCACGGTCAACTGCCATGTATGATTGATCAGCTGTTAGGAGACACAGCATAGATCTGGGCCAATGCAATGTGGTAATATGCATTTCCCCCAGTACAGTGGCCTTGAAGCAGGCAGTCAGACTTAACAATGCTTCCTGGAGCATATGAAGAACGGGTTTTTCCCACATGTCCAGTGAAGCACCATTCAGAAACTCACTTTGCTTCCACTAAATTTCAGAAGTGGGGGAAGGGTGCTGGTCCCAGTGTTGTTGATAGAGAAACAGTGTACCTTGCAAACATACAGTGTATTGTCAGCTGCATCCACAGGCTGTGTCCCTGCTCAATTGTTTGGTGCAATCCAAATATGAACAGGCTTTCTTTACCTCACATACTGCTTGCTTACATTCCTCTCTCGCCTGTTATATTATACCAGCTTTAGTATATGTATATTTTACTTACTTGTACTATTATGATCATAGTTATGGGCCATATTCAGAGATCCGTTTTCCCGGCCAGTTCCGTGCGTATTTTTAGGCACGTTTCAACTGCGAATGCGTAGTAACTTTATTTACGCAATTGACGTTGATGATACGCACGGAAGTGCCTTACGAACGGACCTGTGAATCCCACGTGGATACAAACGTCCGGATATGCGACGGAAAAATACGCACAGGAGAATTTAAATAAAAATGGGCGGGGAGAGGCATTCAAATTAAGCAAAGTGGGCGAGATTATCAAGATACGCATGGACGGAGGACGCATACGCACGGAACTCCACACGGAAAGCTCCAGCTGGTCTATGGAGGCGGAAGTCTCCGAGAGCACGGATTAGCAAGGGGGGTGACTGGGGTTTTGGTGGGTGTTCCTATGTGTATATTTGCGGACAGATCTGGACATGGATCTCGGAATACGGCCCTATTGTAAGATTAAAGGACCGGATCCAGACTCCTGCAAGCTTTCCTACGTGCCGGGGTCTATCAGTACGCGCAAAAGAAGGGAGTCCATATGACCGCTGATCTGAGTGTCTTCCTAACCTGTCCCTACTGTAAATTTTACATGCTTCCCCCACTCACCTTAGCATGCAGAGGGGAAGCACAGCCCTTTTCCTCCTACTTACCATTGTACGGGACTAAGTTCCATACGATGGTTGTTACGCTAGTAATACTAACATAACATCTGGAGGGTGCATGGGCCCTCCAGTCAATACAGTCCACTTACACACTTTGCATGTCACTAATCACAATACTACCACCTCCAATTACAATATCAATTGTTCCTCTCCAGCCATAGTTTAGTAAGGATGAGGTGGGTTGATGTCACAAATACGTAATTAATTAATGAATCCTCCCCCCCATCCTTAGTAACATTCAAGGCTTCAGGCAGTGATTTGCAATAAATCACTGCCTCAAGCCCAAATCCAGAGATTTGATGACTCTTAGGATTCACATGCACACACCCAAATAATTACATAGACCTAAATAATTGCAAAGAATTCAATAAAAACTGGACCCTAGCAGCAACCACCATAGAAAACAAGCTAAACCCTAGAGAATGCCACACAATACAGACTGGACCCTAGAAACCCTTATACAATATAAAATAGATTGCACACTAGCGACCACAATAAAATACAGGCAACATCCCTACCAACCAGCATACCGTACATACATACAGCGTCCCCAGCCCCCACAAAACAATACAGGCTACATTCTAGCGACCGCCATCCAATAGAGACTGCAACCCAGCGACCGTTTGTATGAATGACATTGGGCTGGATCCAGACTTAAGTAAGTGCTTGAAATTATTTACTCCTGGGCTAAACCATGTTAATTGCAGGGGAGTCAAGTTAATTCTTTGCATGCAGGGATATATCTTTGAATTGCTTACTGCACACAGATACTGACCAGCTTTACTATCTCTCTGTTATTAAGACTTGGGATAGGAAACATCACCTCTCAACTCAAATACTGTTTGCAACAGATGAAATATGACTCTCCTGCAATCACCATGGTTTAGCCCAGGAGTAACTCATTTCAAGCACTTACTTAAGTCTGGAACCAGCCCATTAAGAGTAAACGATACTATTTTGCCTTGATGTGCATTAGTGCAGAAACTCCAACAGCTTTTCCAAAATGTTGACTGCCCTGCACCTCTTCTAACATGAAAAAAGTTAAAGTGGAACAAAGGGCCTTTAGGCATAAACGGATTCTAAATCTGGGAACGGACTTGTCCAATTTCCGCCCAATCCAATCTCCGACCATCCTGTTGGCCTGGCATTAGATAAGTGTGTACGTTCACACAATTGCTCATAACATTATACCCTGGTCACCCTGTTGGGATAAATGATTTTTAAAACTGCTTAAAAATCAGGAAAATCGACTGCCAATCATCAAATCAATTTAGAAGTTTGTATGCTCCCTCTACAGCTTTGTCTAGTTCTTCTAATTCAGCAGCACCACCTTTATGTGTGAGTGACAGTCTCTCAAAGACTGGAAAATGGTGCACGATAACACAATCCTTTCAGCAGATGTAGGTCAGAGGTCTGCTGTAAAATTGGAGAAGTATGTACCATGAATTGTGTGTTGTATCTGCAACCTTGGTCTGCTGTAGGATTCTGTAAACAGTCTGGTCAGGAGTTGGATATTAAGAGAAGTGTTTAACCTGTTACAGGGTAACACAACCAAGACACAGAGTCTTACTGTGGGTGTCCACACACACTCACTGAATGGGAAAGTACAAGACCCGGCAGGAGGGAACACAAGGATGCAGAGCCAGAGAACACCGGGAGGCAGAGAGAGTGGCTCGGAACAAAGCAGGACAACAGGGCACTCAGAAATCCCAAAAATAATAATCATAAGGCAAATGCACTAGGCAGCGCAAGTCACAGGCAGGTCTGACCTTACACTATCACCAGCAGTGGATGAATGATACCGCAAGAACTATAAAGGGGCTGCTGGCCAGAGATTGGCTGGTAGATCCCTGCCTATGACTCTGATTGGCTGAGTGACCAGGAGGTTGTAAAAGGCAGAGGGAGGAAGGGCGCACCCACTATTAGCAGCAGCTGCTAGCAATCAGACATGTGCAAGCCATGCAAGGTGCAATGGCCTGCAGGGAATGATTCACACAGTGAAAATGAAACAAAGCAGCAAGGGCCAGTTTCAGAGAAGAACTTACATGTTTCCACAATTAGCGTGGCGGTATGTAACATAACCAGTTTTACTATGTTTACTATTGCACAGTAAGAGGTAATACAGATGTAACTAAATGGTATCACAGTAACATCCAATACACAAAATTGTGTGTTAAAAACAGCAGAGGGGTCCTCCCTATACAGGTGAAACTCCAAAAATTTGAATATCGTGCAAAAGTTCATGTATTTCAGTAATTCAACTTAAAATGTGAAACTAATATATTATATAGACTCATTACATGCAAAGTGAGATATTTCAAGCCTTTATTTGTATACATTTTGATAATTATGGCTTAGAGCTTCTGAAAACCCCAAAATCTAAATCTCACAAAATAAGAATAATGGGCCTGATCCAGAACTACGCCTCGGAGTGAATTTACACGTGGCAGAGACGTAAAATCGCTGTTTGTACGCACTGCGCATGCGCACCATAGAAAATACGCACATTAACGTAGCGTAATTGTGAACGTATGGGCCATTCACGTATGTGTCACGTAAATACTTACGTGTGGGCGTGCCAATTTTACGTGCGTCCAAAATACGTCTGAAATACGTGAAGTAGGCGGGGGTTGTATTTAAAGTGTACAGTATGGGCGTGCTTAGCTGTGTAAATTCGTCTAGCCCATACGTACG
>WWET01000512.1:473564-508221 GCA_011038615.1 Limnodynastes dumerilii
GGACTGAAGCTGGAGTTAGTGCATCAAGAGCCACCACACCCAGACGGATCCTGGACATGGGCTTCAAATGTCGTATTCCTCTTGTCAATCCGCTCCTGAACAACAAACAACATCAGAAGCCTCTTACCTGGGCTAAAGAAAGAAAGAAAGAACTGGTCTGTTGCTCAGTGGTCCAAAATCCTCTTTTCTGATGAGAGGAAATTTTACATCTCATTTGGAAACCAAGGTCCCAGAGTCTGGAGGAAGAATGGAGAGGCACAATCCCAGATGCTTGAAGTCCAGTGTGAAGTTTCCATAACACCTCAGCAGTGCCACAGGCTGATAGCATCCATGCCACGCCGCATTGAGGCAGTAATTCATGCAAAAGGGGCCCAAACCAAGTACTGAGTACATATGCATGATTATACTTTTTTATTTTATGTAATATTCTAATTTTGTTAGATTTTGATTTTGGGGGTTTTATAAACTCTAAACTATAATCATCAAAATTAATACAAATAAAGGCTTAAAATATCTCACTTTGCATGTAATGAGTCTATATAATATATTAGTTTCACCTTTTAAGTTGAATTACTGAACTACATGAATTTTGGCACGATATTCTAATTTTTCGAGTTTCACCTGTATTACATACACTGGGCTGATAACTGATCCCAGCAGGAGGAAAGGTCCCGTTATCTGTGCCATATGCTTCTCCTGCTGGGACCGATAATCCTAGAAGAGGGAGGTACTAGAAGAAGAGAGGGCCATTCAGTTAGCTGATTGGTTCAGTTTACAACATCAGGCACTAGCGCCTGATATAGATTAAATATGTCATAGATTAAATATGTCAAAACCAAATAATTGTACCAGACTAGAAAAATTTATCATGCCCACTAACTACAGCGATTATTTGCCCGATCACCCGATTATCACTCTTAGCCTTAGGAAAGCATAATGATTCTAAAGCCTCTAAACCTTACATTTATGTCCTTCACTAGGGTTAATAGCGCTAGTACAATACAACAACTCCAACAAAGCAGACCAATTTCGACATGATAGACAACAGCTTCTACTGGCACTCAGGGCGGAGGGGACATACTATATATGATTCATTATATTTCTTTATCAGTGTTATCATTATTTGCCTGATATTTTAGCAGGTTTAAAAATTCAATGATGTTGGTAGCAGAACGCGTGATGAGGAAACGAAGATAGGATCTAGTCATAGACACTACTTCAGAACATGAACACGTATAGGAAAACATCCAGGTGTTGTGAAACTAAAACCCCCAGCATGCTTCAACACCAGGGACATAGCTGATACCTGAGACAACATGATGACAGATGTCGTTTCAAACACCTGGAGGGCCACAAGTCAGTCTACAATGCCAGATGTGTACACTTATACACAGAGCCGTAACTAGAAATTTTAGAGCTAGGGGCAAAAAGGTAAAATGGTGCCCTCTACCTTAAATTAATAACCGGTTTAACCTTTAAATTGAACCTAATGGCACCCACCTTTGGCTTGGTGCTCTGGGCAACCGCCCCTATCGCACACTCCTAGCTACAGCCCTGCTTATACATTTGCTTATGGTAAAACAAAACATATATAGAGCATGGTGTCACAAATATGGATACTTTGAACCAGAAGGAATCATTAATTCTTGCAAACAGTTAATGAAGCTTTAATGTAACAAAAGTCCAAAATGCACAGCAGGATATAGCAAACAAACCTTGGAACACAAGAAGTGCAGGAATGGAATTTAGAAAGAGTCCTGGAAACACAAGGGTTGCAGAAAGGAGAAACACTAGGAGTCCTGGAAACATGCAATAACACAGGGATCAGACAATGAACCAGCACAGTGGTTTAGGATTAGCTGGTTTACAAGCAGGTGCCACAGGTGACTGAAATCCAAGATAATGAGCACCTGACACCATCAAGACATGCCGGTGACTCCCCTGGTGGATCCTGGAGCTGCAATTTAAATACCAGAATGGATCTGGTGACCCCTCTGGCAGGCGTAGGAACTGCAGAGTTGTGATAAATGGTTGCCGACTGTCCAAGAATATCTGCAAAACTCACAAAACTCTGGCATTTCTCCCACAATCTTGTTCCTCACAGGACTGGTAAGGACAGGAAATTTGCATCATCAAGCGCTGCCCCATTCCTAGTAACAACATGATTTGAAGCTTTTATAGGTAGGGGTGGGGCTTAAGGATGCAATTTGCATAAAATTACATTATCAAGCCTCACCCCTATATCGGTATTTCCTTCTTCCCTCCGAGATCTTTCGGAGGAAAGAAACTCAAAGTCGGCAACCCTGATATATATAGTGTAATATGTTACAAGGTATAACAAGCTACATTGTATATCCATGGACTAGATTGTGATCTCAACACAATAGCATTTACGACAAAGCTACTCTATCTAAGCTATATCTGATGAGGAGGATGCTTGACTTGTAGACAGAACATTCTGCAATAAATTATGAATATTTATCAAACTCATCTTTATATTTTACTAAATATTATTTTATACCTTAGATTATTTTAACATCTGCATCACTTGTATCACTTGACTCATTTATCCAGTTTCATCAGGGACATAACAATTAATGTCTGTCAAAATCCGGCATGACCTGTGTTGACCTTCCTGAACACTTCCTTATTATGTCACTAGCCTCTGGTCAGACATGGTTTGGTGATTGGGCTACAAATATCAGCAGATGTTGAAAATGTAATTCCTAATATTCATAAATTCTGCTCCAATCAGTTTTTCATTCTGTCCTTTTAATAGGTTTTTTTTTTTGTTTTAAGTCACAAATTAACATTTACACATGTAATAAACTGTGTGTTACTGAACAAAATAATATATCTGAAAAGACAGCTTAGTCGCTTAGGGGTAGATCCAGACCTAAGTTCTTTTTACGTTAGTTGGCGTAGTATATTTATGCTATCGTATGTACTATGCACTCCCCTAGGCACTCCCCTTACTCGTACGTGCTTTACTCGAATTACGCTTGCCAAACCCTACTTAACTTTTCCAAGCCAAAGTACTGGCATACGTAATGCAGTGACATATGTAACGGCCTAACCCGGCCCATACTGTACGATTTAAATGCCACCGTCCGCCTACAAAGCGTAATTCCGCGTGTCGAATGGAAGACCCGTCCCTTCGTTCACTATTTGACCCAATCTTTTAAATGTGGTTTTGCCGGAACGATGGTCATCATACTATAGCTGAATGCAGACTGTCATCCTTTTAGAAAGCGACAGAGATGCGACACCTGTCATTTGCCGAAAGGTAAGTGTTTAACCTAACCCTACCCTTAACCCTTTCCTAACATTAACTCTCCCTTTCCCATTGCCTAACCCTAACCTTCCCCTTCTTCAGTCCTAACCCTAATGCTTCATGCCCTGCAGCCTATCTCTAACCATCCATACCCAGCAGCCTAACCTTAACCTTCCCCTTAACCCTAACCATAAACTTTTACCCGCCACAGCTTAACAATAATCTAGCCACCGCTTCCTGTAGCTATTGGGAACAGGAAAATAGGTTTCCATTCCCATTGGCAAATTTCTATTTTCCAAGCTTTTCAAACAATCATACAGCCGCTGATGGCTACAGGGCCCCCGCCATCACATGTGGGGCCCAGAACCCAGCCACAGGGCCCCGCCCCCTATCTGATGTCATTGATGACGACACTAAGGGGCTGGCCCGGTAGATACACTTTAGCAGCGGGCCGTGCGCAGGGAAGAATTTCCCTGAGCACTGGCCAGCTACTAAATAGCTCTGAACAGCAAGTATCAGCAGTAGGATACCATCAATAAATGCTGCTACAGAGCTAGGTAAGTATCGGCGGGGCCCCCATCAGGTCTGGGCGCGGGACAGTAGTCCCAGCTGTCCCCCCCCTGATGGCGGTCCTGGGTGGCTATATCATGTTCAAACTATGGCCGCTCGGACTACCAAACTGCATTCCCAATTGCCAGTTTCACTTGTCATTTATCATAATCAAAAAAGTAATTAGAATAGTCCCAATAATCAGGCAGTATGTGTCCACTGTGCAAAGGACCTGCTTATCAGTGAGTTTTGTTAGTCATTGAGGTCATTACACAGTGTGATTCATGTTAGGTCCTATTTACCTAAACATAGAGGTTACATAGAGTGATGAGGTATATACACATAGGAAAATATTCTGTATTACCAAGGTGTAGTCATTACAGACACAGTATATTGTTTTGTCTAAAACATGGATACATGCTTGAAGTTGAACCAATACTGACAGTTTGGGTGTGTTTTTGTTTAACAAATGCTCTGTGCATTTGAAAAATCTGAACACCTACATTGTGTTTGGTTTTTGATCTCTTATTATGTCACCTTTTCTCAGCATGTAATTGTCTTCACTGGTCACACCGTACATTCTAACCTGTGTTACTCATCTTCCAAATACCTGCAGCCATGGATCATGTCATTGCCTTTCAGGTTCATACAGCACTGAAGGGCAGAAACTAAGCCTAAGCTGTGCATCCTCACTTAGCAACATGCAGTATTATTGAATTACTCTACTCTTTGTGAGACACCTTGTTGACTTTTAAAGGTGACTTGGTCATTTAAAAGAACATATTCATCAATTTTCAAGTTACAGTGTAATGATCCACTCAGACATTGGGGCTGATCCAGAAGTACATTTACACCTTTCATGGGGCAAAACAGGTGCAAATGTAGACCTGAGCTAAGCCATGTTGAACAGCAAGAAGGGGGCACATTTAAACTGTGAAAACAGAAGTAGTATTGAGAGGTGAAGTTTCCTATCTCAACTCTAATTTACAGATTAATAGTATTTTCCCTGAATGCAAATTAATTAGAACCCCCCTTACTTTGCAAACTGCTTTATCTGAGTGGTGCACCTGCATTTGTTTTACTCTCATAGGGGTAGATACAGACCTACGGGCTAGCTACGTTAGGACACGTAGCGTCTTTATGCTAGCGTAATTTCTATGCACTCCCCTCGCCCGTATGTCCAAATCCTGTCTCAGCTTTTGATAGCGTAATTACTGACGTACGTAATGGATTTACATACGTGACGGCCTAACCCGGCCCTTAAGTTAAATGCCTCCCTCCGTCTCAAAAGCATAATTACGGGTGTTGTATTGATGCCCCTGCCCCTTCGTTCGTAGTTACGCTAATGGTCCATACGTTCATCGTTACACGACTTATCATCTGCGCGCATGTGCAGTAAATACTATATGGGCGATTTTAGGTTATCGGCTAGCGTACTTAGTTCAGGATCTGGCCCATATTCTGGATCAGCCGCACTGCAGTCAAATATAACTACAAATAGACGCTGGCCCTGACCCCGATCTAACCGCAAATGGTAGTTCTTCCCGCGTGCCGCACTTGTGTGCTGTAATGGGCAGTTAGATAAGTGCAATCCACATTTGCAAGTAAACGGTATCACGAAATGCGGCAGACGCCGCACTTACCTGGCTCCTGGGATCCGGAGGGCGCCTCTCTCTCGGCGCACGGCTGCAGCACTCCGTCGGAGGCTGTCACTGAAACAGTGACAGCCTCTGTGTTGCTTACCACTTGGCCGCGGCATCCCACGTGGATAATTGGCGCCTAAACGCCGCGGAGCTCTGGACCATGGGCGCCGCCATCTTGCTTTGATCAGGTGACACCATCCAGCCAATCGGTCGCTACTACTCGGATCCTCCAGCCAATAGGCGCTGTGGGCGCTCTATTTAAAGCCTGTCAGCTCTGCTAGAAATCGCCAGAACAACTAGGTCTTCTAGGTGCCTGGTACTACTGAATCCTGCTCTTGCTTTGATCCAGTGTCCTGCTTGATCCAGTTTCCTGCTTGGTCCAGTCCTGCTTGGTCCAGTCCTGCTTAGTCCAGTCCTGCGTCCTGTCTAGTGGCCCAGTCCGGGGGTCCTGTCTGGTGGTCCAGTCCAGAGGTCCTGTCTAGTGGTTCAGTCCAGAGGTCCTGTCTAGTGGTCCAGTCCAGTGGTCCAGTCTGGAGGTCCAGTCCAGAGGTCCTGTCTAGTGGTCCAGTCCAGAGGTCCTGTCTAGTGGTCCAGTCCAGAGGTCCTGTCTAGTGGTCCAGTCCAGAGGTCCTGTCCTGAGGTCCAGATTCAGCACATCAGATCTACGGTCCAATCCTGAGGTTCAACCCTGAGGTCCGGTCCCAAGGTCCTGCCCGGAGTCAAGTCCTGTGTCTCAGCTGACGTCCTCGGCTGCAACCAGTTCTGCAACTCCGGTCCTGCTGCAATCTGCCCTATTGTCTGCCTCTACTATTTGCACCACCCTTCGGTTCACCTATTATTAATTTCCATTGGACTCTATTCGGACTTCCACTGCTATTGTTGGACTTTTCACCTAACGAACTCCCTGGAAAATCCTCCCCTTACCACCTCATTCGGGACTTATTTTCATTTAATACCTGTGTATGCAACCCTCAGTCATTAAACCTGCTCAGTTTCATTTTAATCCAACCCTGTTGTCGTCATCCCTGAAACCCAGAACCGATCCCAAATATCCACAGAACGTGACAAACGGGACACATCCGTCTGGGAAGTAAGTAACAGAGTGTGACGTGCAGGCACAAAGCAGCAAGCTCTCTGCTGCTACGTATCCAGACACGCTCTGCAAGTGCAGGGATGTACAAACTATTTGAAAGGGTTAAACAATGTAATAGAACGGAAGCTTCAGTTGTAGAGTTTATGCGCTAAAGCAATGGCAAAATGAATTTACTAAATGTAACAATCAAGCTGATGGGTACTAAATTATCTTCTGCTTTGCTGACAAGTAACATTGGTGCGCCAGATGTCACGCTAACAAAACTTCTAACATACGGAGCTCAGTTCCGTGGAAGGGGCCGGCCCTTCGCTTCCGCATGCCTATTCCACGCCATACAGACGGAGATAAGTAAGCTGATGAAGGACCAGGGGTGGAGAACAGCAGTTAAAGTATATGTCCAGAACTCCGCACGAGAGAGGCGAGTGACATGGACGTGCTCTCAATAAAAATTTAATGTTGAAAAAGTATATGTCCAGAACTCCGCACGAGAGAGGCGAGTGACATGGAGGTGCACGTGCGCGGGTCTGGATCAGGCCCAATATTTTTAATTGTGGTAATAAAGCAAGGCAAAAGCACAACTGAATACAGAGCAAGTTATTCCATAATTTAATGGATTATGCTATGACCCACAATATATTGCATAATGGTCACAGATGACCAATGATACTGAGGAGGGGCATTTATGTGCAAGTTGATATAAAATACATTACATTTTCCATTGCTATATTAAATACCTAAAAAAAATTCAGCTTTTGTACAACATGAATTGTCTTATAATTATGGTATAGAACAGAAGATGATAAATAGTTTAGTGGAAAGTTTAGCAGTGTGGGATAGACATTCTTTTTTGTTCCCAATGCCTCAGTGGACAGGATATGAGTCTGCACAAGGGTCTCTGATGGTTGCATTGTGTCCCATGCTAATTTAATATGTGGCCAATTAGTTTCTTGCATAGTTGTCCACACTAGTGACACTGACACAAAAAAGTATTTGTAAAGGAGTTTTTTTGGAGAAAAAGTAATTTGGTTATCAGGAAATTCCCACATTTGTATTTGTCAATTAGTATTAAAATTACTTTATCAATTAGTGATGAAAAATAATCAACAAATTTTAGCATAGTATAATTAGGTATTATTTAATAAGTTGTCTACAGTCATGTATTATATGAGTCTCACCAAGATCTAAGTTTCAAAAGTGAATCTTGTTCAGATTTTATTGCCATTATTAATGAAGCAATGTGTAGTCCACAACGCTTCTAAATAAATCAAATACATTTAGGAAATGTACTACATTTCTATATAATCAAAAAATGCTACCAACTTTTTATTAAAAAACCAAACCTCTGGTAATTCTGCCTGGAACATTCAGCCTGATATTAATGCTGAGGGGATTAGAAAACTACTCAATCTCAGACAAGTAAGCGTTAAGCTGGGTACACATCTATGCAATCATATATGAGATGTCATGGTAGCTCTTAAAATTTCACTGACGATAGCCAGTCCAGATGAGCATGCTGATTCACTTGTACACACTATACCAATTTACCAGCAGATCTGAGATCATCATCTCCTAACCATCTCCTGTAACAATACATACATATTGCAAATATCTACCGATTCTGCAGACTGCTAAACAAGTCAGATGGTTGTACCTGCGTACACACGTGTCCAACATCGTACCATCAGTGACCTTGATTTTTAGGAGGTTTATATAAATAACCAATTCATCTGATGTGACCTTTCTTAGGACTATATATTATGATTGTGGGAGTGTACACACTTGCATGCACCGATGACAGCTCCCAAGAGTTTAACTAGCAGTGTCAAAACAAAATTGGGCATTTATTCACAATGCTGATTGATAGCTATGATCGACAATTAACACATTCAACGGTCACCTACTGCAGCGTCTTTGTCACATGTTGTAATATATAACTCTGTAAAATTTACTTGTATTTTTTCGCCATGCTCAAAAGTAATCGCTTTGAACCCTGCATTGAATGTTGAAACTAACTTACAATTTATGTATTTGTAAACAGTTTATCTTGATGCCTTGATAAGAATAAAAATATTTAAAATAAATAGATAAAAAGAGAGACCAAAGAGAAAATTACAGAGATGATATTTGAATGTTACCTGCATACTGATGCCATAAGCATTGCTCAATCATCGTTCTCCAGATTAATTTTTTTTTTATTAAATATTTACTGAGACTTTTTTGGTCAACATCATACACAAGCAAATATTAAGTGCAATAAAAATGTTTCATGACAAAATACAAAATATATAATATAATATAGAAAACATTGGCAAATTAAAATCATAGAAATCAATACTAAAACAAGGTTTAGCAGCCTGTATTTATACATTAATCATAATAAATATGTTAATTCTCCATATCAGGTGTAGTACCAAAGTAATAAACAGAATCTAGCCATTTATCCAAAATTTTGTGGAACTTTTCATAACATTCTTGACTATGATGCACAAATTTCTCATGCCCTGAAGATGTATTAACCAGACAAAGCCAATACCCAACTGAAGCTTGGTTACTTACATACTTACCCATTCATAAATAAAAGTTTATAATCCGTAATATTTTTGAAATAGAGACAAATGAAATTTCTGTCTGTATTTCGTAAATAGAATTTTCTTTGTAGAGGATGCGTCAAGGGAGCTTACCTTTATGACTGGTTTACATGTACTATCTGTCTTTTAAAGAGATTTAGGATAGTCACCCACAGGCCAAAAGTGCACACATGTTGCTGACCAAATTAATCAACATTAGTCCCCTCACCACACATTGGACAGGCAACTTCTGGCATTATTGATTTCTGTTTATTTAGTCAAAAGCTACCTGCAATAAAAGGGAAACCTTTTCATATAGCTTTAAGTGTAACTTAGATTTGTTGAGGTAAACACAACAACACATTAAAAACACCTTTTAATTATCCAATTATATGCCAAAAGTTTAAGACAAAAAAGCTTTTTCCTGTGGAAGCACATTGCCGGAGGTGAATGAGGCATTTACTTATATTTAAAGACTGATTGAAAATGATTTAAATCCATACCTATGGCACTTTGTATCCAAGGGAGATGTGAGGACGTGTCTGCAATATATATATATATACATTCAATGCTCTTTAAAAAAAAAAAATAAACGATTGTGAGTTTTAATCATAACAATTTGCATCAACAAGACTTCTGGTGTTATGAGGCTTTTCTTAAAGAGGTGTACAACTGTTAGTAGGGTACATTTGCCAAATAACCACATCTGATTAAATTGCCCACCAAGTTGTGAAGCCAAGTTGGCTACAAATACTAACATTCCATTCAGTCATACATTGTGGCTCTTAGTGTTTCATTTAAAGCCATCCAACTTTTTACAAGTACATTTGTTTATCTGTAATCCATTATGAAAGATAACTCTAAAGGTTTATTGTTTCAAACTGCAAGGTAAGTTGAACAAGTTAGTCTGTTTGTAGAGCTTTAATACTAAGTAAACACTATGTGGACTGTGTAATTATTTACTACAGGCAAGTCATTGCCCTTTTATGCATATATGAACATAACTATGTGCTTGGTTAATAATTTTTTTAGGGTACCAAAAGGCACTTTTCTAAGGTATGTGATGAATTAGTTACAAACTTCCAAAATAATTGCTTTCTGGCTGTTTCTGCAGCTCAACCAGAGACGCAAAATGAGAAACATGTTTAATTACCCATTAAAACAATTTCAGCATATCTCTAGACACAGAGGTAGCTAGTTACTGCAGCTGTAGATAACTGATTACAGTAGCATATTGATACACATTATTGACATATTTACAAGTCCATAACCATAAAACGCTGGTTAAATTGTAAAGAAAACACCTTCTAATTCCAGCTGGAGTTGAAGCACTGGATTTATTTATGCTCTAACTCGGAAAAATCAGTCAGCTAACGTAAACTAAACAGATAACTTAGCATTACCATTGTTTTCCATCATATCCATTATATGGCACTTAAAACAAGACATATGATGCATAAGATATTAATAGGAAGTGGATTTTGTATTTTATGCCAAATTAAATGCAAGCATTAACAAACAAACAACTCTCCTATTTCTAATGTGACTATTTAATGTTATAAAACGGGGGCTGTAATTATGCTATTTTGTAAAGGCCTGCATTCAAAAAAAGTTTCAGTCTTTGGTAAATGAAGCTCAATATTCCAATTGTATTCTATAGCAATCCATTGTGGTGACCATCTCTCAGTCAGGACTTTATTGTACATAAGATGACAGAGCCAGAAGGTTTCTGCTCCACCACATTGCGCTGCTCATGAAGGGGAAGCTACAAACCATAAATAGTACAGCTTTATCCATTTATTGGAAGAACCGATGTTGGCATATTTTGGTATGGGCTAGCATAGAGATGTGGATTATAATCAGGGCCGGATTATCCACAAGGCAACCTAGGCACACGCCTAGGGCCTGGCAAGCCCCAGGATCCTGCACTGTTAAGCACCCTTATCAGACGAGAGCAGTCATTTCCGACATGCAGGACCCCAAACTGGCATCTTGCTTAGGGCCCCATGAGTTTTAAATCCATCTCTGAGTATAATGCACCTCAAGAGATGTTCCTTTTAATGTTGGAAATAAGTTAAAACAATGAATTTAATCGCCTAATGTCCAGTTGTTTTTTTAATCTCTTGGTGAATATTGGCACATACGTGTTTGCCTTCATTCAAAAATGATTTTTAATTGCTCAAAACAATCCATATTAATCTATATTCAAGAAGCCTTTTAGCATTAATGTGGTTTCAACTGGGACAACCATATTAACAATAAAAAGAATTGTCTCCAATGAGGTTATAGGCAACAACAATCTGACATCAACATAGAAGTGACAAGGGCAGCCTGTATCCAGTCACTGGTTAGAATTATGCCAATGACATGCTGCTCAAGCAATGCTTTTACAACCCACTGGGGAAGGCTTAAAGAGCCATAAATTGTCCCCTATGTCTTTAAGTTGTGGCAGCAGTAGAGCTTACACGGCTGATCTGGGCAGGGAGACGCCCTGAGGTGAAACTATGATTCCATCAGAGGCTCTGGCTGGTCGCAGGCCCGGTCACCCTGAGCCTGTTATGCAACATGATGGCACTCCTTGTATTCCACAGCACACATTTGCCATTCTGTCACATGGGATAGCCATCAGCCTGACTTTATTACAGTTATTTCTATTTATACTTTTGGATCTTTTAATGAACTTATATAACAAGTAAAAGTTTGGAAAGTTGCACAACCCCCTAAGAGTGGGGACAGTGTAATCAGACGGTAAGGGGAGCAGGGAGCCAGAACCTCGCGAGACTTGCGGGCGGGAGCCGCCGGGTGCCTGAGGGCCGGGTGGGGTGTAAAGGGATTTGGCGCCGCATAGGGAGATAACCCGCCGCTGCCGGTGGAGGGTCTCTAGCGCGGGAGACCGGCTGTACCCGGCGCTCTCTGCGGAGACCTCCAGTGGGTGTGGAGGGGGCGTGGGGTGGACAGCGGCCTCCCCCCGTCGCTTCCTTGTGCAGCGAATGTGCGCAGCGCTCCCGACCGCCTCCTCCTCCGTTCCGCCCGTTCTTCGCGAGCCGCCATGTTGTAGGGAGAGAGAGAGGCGGGCCGGGCGTCCAGTCACCTCTGCAGCCCGCCTCCAGCAGGCCCCGCCCACACTCCCACAGGCCGGCCTTTGTTTCCGGTGCTCGCAGCGCCCTCTCGCCGCCCCTCCCCAGCTCGCTTTGGGATCTGTCCGAGGCCGCCCTGACCGTCGCTCCAAGGAAGGTAAATGAGCTTGTTGGGTAAATGTGTGTTGCCACCTGGAGCAGAGGCTGCCTTGGCACCGCGTACACATGCTATGCGGGGACACATGACCTGCTGCTCCCAGGCCCAGCCATGGATAAGTCAGGCCTTGCCCTTTTTCTGGTGGGTGCTGGGGTAAACATGAGGTGGGGGCAGAGCCAAGAGCCTTGTGGCATTCTCTGGAGGGGACACTCCCCATGGATGTGGTCCCCAGGGATGTGGTCATAGTGTGCTATGCTTAAATGACAGCCCTCTGCTATCAATGATGCTGCTCATGGAAGTGTCACAGCCCTTGTGATAAGCACACAGCCACACCATAACATTATTATATGCACACACTACCTCCCCAGCACTTGTATGTGTACAGCAGTCCTAGGAAAGTTGTGTCCTTCCTGTCAGTGCATGAGGTAATGGCTATCACTATGCCTTCAATTACCTCTGACAGCAAGCTTGGTGTGGAGGCTCCTGATGGTAATCTGCTTCATGCTTGTAATGATCTGACAGTGATAACCACTGTATAAAAAGGCCATGTTGGAGGAAGTTTCTGAAGACCCAGTGACCACAATGTGAATTGCATGTAGTCATTTACTGTCGGGGGTGTAGCAAATGATTGCATTCTGCTTGTTTCCCTGCCATGGCATCATGTAGATGTAGTTGATATTATTGCTCTAGCACTTATTGTTTAAGATGGAGCTTTTGCAGTGGTGAGTTTTGCAGCTTTATATACCACTTCTTGTGTTAGTGATGACAGTCATTGCCTTGTAATGTAAGTGGCAGTGCCAAGGTTAACAGCTAAAATGAGCCATAGCTAGGAATGTTCCCTGCTTTCTATCTGTTTCTATGTTTGTATCTTGAGTGCTGCAATGCTGCAGTTCTCCACTATCCTCTCCTGACAAACAGCCTAGATGTGTGTTTGTTACTGTAAATGTTATTGGAGGGAGGAGGGGAGGCCTGGGAAGGCAGCGGAAGGAGCTTAGAGGAAGGTTGGTGGCACTACATACTTACATTTAATAACAAAGAAAATCATTCTCATTGTCTTTATCCTTAGTTGCTTTCCAGCCCCACCTAATGCATGCATGAATGTTTTGCTGTGCTTACATGAATGCAATGTTTCTGCTGCCAGCCACATATTTTGTTTGCATTGTGAATGGCTTACATGATAAATAGGTGTAATCAGTTTTGCTGCCTGCATCTGATGTTGCTGTTACAGCTCTGGACGTGTGTTTGGATCCTTTGTTGAGTGATCAGTGGTACGAGCTTGCCAGCAACATCTGTAAACATGTTTGGCACAGTTGTCCTTTGCTTAGCACTGTCAGTATACACAGTAAAAAGGGCTCATTTCCAAAAGGTATTTAATTTCAACTAGATGTAAGGTTCTGATTATATATATATATTTTGCAGTAGTGTGTGTGCGTATGTTATACTCCTATTTCCCATGGAAATACTGGATTTTGATTTTCTTTGATGATGTCATCTTTTTCTTTTTTTAATCCAGTGGTCAAAATGTTGCCTAGTCACATTAAAGTCAATACTTTGTTAACGGACAATGTAAGAGACTGGATAGTCCTACCTAGAAAACATGGCTAGAGATACAGAATGTGCCCTCTACAAGCATCTGAAATGTTTATTTTTGTTTTGATTAGTAAAAGATCATTATAATACTTTATTTTGCTATTATTACACTCTAAGTCAGTATACGAATTATGATGACTGAATGTGGGAAAAAATAAAACCTCCTCCTCCATCTTGCACCTTTCTTAATCTTAAAGTTTTGTTTGTGGTACATACCGGTAGTTGTTGCAGATATGTGTGTAGTATGGTGATTGACAATAGACAGCCAGCTAAAGGGTGCATGTAAGTTTTTATTTATGGTATTTTACAGTTTGTCACACTTTAAAATGAATATAAGATGTTAGTGTTTTTTTGGGGGAGGGGTTATTTTCACATTTAACATACTACAGAATTTTAGATTAAAAGTTTTCCTTTTGAAGGTTTAAGGGCTGCCTATAAGGGAGTATATCAAACTTTTTTTTTTATCGTGCAAATCTAACAAGATTTTTAGTTCAAATGTTTCTAAAATTGGCTCGGAAACAGATTTACAACATTCCTCTGTTTTCTGTTTGGCTGAATTGTATATCTTACCTTATTTTGCACTCTGCGTATGCACTTGCATAGCTGTGACCCAATTGGAATGGAATCCACTTGATCCAGACTGACAACGCTTCCACCAGCATCCGCTTGTGCTCATACTTGGGTGGGGCATAGTATAGATGTGCTAAGAAACCGTGCATGATCCAGACTTCTGGTTGTCACCAAGTTTGGACAAGTTGGAAGACGATGTAGGTTGTAGATATAGAGATGTGAGAGGAGGGGTTAGTGGTGCGTTCAATTGCGCATCCCTACGCAGCACATTGGGATCCAGTCCATTGTCCCTGAAACACATTAGTTTTAAGAAAAAATAAACTAGGACATCTTACTGTTTCTTATTCTCTATCAGTCAGTAACAGTCACTCAAAATTGAATTCTGAAATCAGCTGATTAACAGAATTAGCTCACATTGGCCAAGAATAATGGGCTAATAATAAAAACAAAATACTTATCCATAAATTGACATAATTTTTAAGTTTTAATAACTACCATGTGAACTTTATTTAAAAATAAATTAAAAGGACATTTATGAAATAAATGAAACCTGTGTATTTTTTACTTGGAACTATTGTCTTGTATAGCATTTTTATCAAATTATTATTATTGAATAACATCTTAACTGGATATAGTAGAGTTTCCATTCAATACAGTTTGGGTGGGCCTAACAGTGTTGGAGTTCCTTATACAAGATTCCCAGGTGGTATAAAGCTGGGCACACACTGCATGTATTGCATGTGTGCATGTATTGCACAAGATTATAGTGAAGATCGTACAATAACCTTGTGTTTTAAACGATATGTCCAACTGTGCTGTTTAAGTGTGTGAAAGGAAAAAAAAATCCAAGTGTGAAGGGTTTATACTGCTCCAAGCCTCTGTCAAGCGATTCTGCATCCACTTCCTGGCCTTTGTGGGTGTGTATATTCAAATTATTTTGGGGGGCAGAGGGTTATGGGAGATGAAATTCACAGCTGTCAACGAGGAATCGCGTCAGCGTGTATACATGAATTGGTATGCTCGTTGGGACTTAATTAATTGTATAAATAAATCACATCGGACCGGATTCACAGATACGATTTTGCCTTTTTTTTGCGTGTGTATTTTAAGGATCGGAATAACTGCGCAGGCGTAGTAACTTTTTCCACGCAAGTTACATAGGATTTAGGCACGGTTGTCCATTAATCGTGGATTTCTGAATCGCACTTGGTCACGGAGGGGCGTGGTTGTCTTCCGTGTGTGTAAAGTTATGGGAAAGTGGGCGAGGGGAGACATTTAAATGGCTTTTTGAGGGTGCGGTTAGTAATGTACGCACGCACGACCGTAAGTTAGATACGCACGTAACTACACACGTAGAGTTAAGGTTGCCCTATGGACGCGTAGGTCACATAAAATCCGTCCATGTAAGGGGAATTTCATGTGTGTTGCCTTGCCATATACGTGTGTATTTTTGCGTACTTTATACACACACATCTGTGAATACGATCCATCATGTCAAAGTTTGTGTGGTGTGTAGCCAGCTTTCAAACTTCTATACTGGGCAAAAGTTTCCTGCTCCTTGGTATTGATTTAATTTATGATGGTTAAAAACTTTTTTTTTTTATTAGATTGATCTAATAGCTGAATCTGGTCCTTATTTAACCATTTCATCCTTCGGGGAAGGCATTACATACAGACCCTGCTCACATGTGTATATAAATGTGCCTTTTGAATATTTGCTGCAGGCAAGTCCATATGAAGAGCTGTAATCAGCACAACCTAATGGACCCGATTCAAAGACGGGAAAAAGCTTGCGGTCTATTACGATAGGTAAAATTCACCGTTTTTTTTTTTTTGTGCACCTCTATTGGTTGCGCATAAAAATCCACAACAAATTCATGGCATTAGCTTCGCACCACAAATAATGCGGGTGTGGAGTTAATTGAATTAGGCCCTATGTATATTGCAGCTTGTGGCTATCAGGATGTTTGTTTAAATGAATTTACCAGTGGGTGTATGCTATACTTAAGCAATTTACCTGCTACAAAATTTTGGCAGAGAAAATGGCTAGTGCAGAAATGTGCATATCATTTATTTTTATTGCATTATTCAGTTTATTAAATCATCATTAGGACTGGAATAAACTTCTTTCCCTGAAAAAAAAATAACTTTAAAAAGGAATTTTTGAGGCTAAAAATGGCTTTCAAACCATTGTTTAACCAACACTGCAGTATGTATAGCTCCAACTGAATTAGGTCATGAGATGGCCACTATCTGCCTATGTCTGCAAGTGATCTCTTCTCTGAAAGGATTTATTATATCTTTCATATTCTTTTCATTGGATGTAAGCGTCTTTCAATAAAATAATTGCAGAACAGAGCTGAGGGCTCATGAATGCAGCTCAATACCCTTGTGCTGGTACATAAAGACCATCCAATTCTTGGTGCTGGCACTAAATATAAAACATACTTATTGGGTGCTGAAAATTTCAAGCGCGTAATGGAGAGTTACATTATATAGAGGGCACATTTTGGGAGACCAACATGTGAATATGAATTTTCCTCCTGTGAGGGGGAATAAAGTCAGAATCTGCTTGTGGGCAATGTAAGGGTCATGATATAATGTACAAATCTTCAAGTGGCCATGATTGTGTAGCCTAGCAGCTGTGACTTTATTTAGGGTGTGTGTGAATATACATACTATTGCTCTTACTGTCTAATAATATTTATTAGACATTGAGGGTTTTTTTTTTGTTAGTTTGTGGTGTGTTCTCTATTAGGAATCTAAGACTTAAGGACTTATTTTGACATTATACCTAAATATTTGGACTTTTTAGAAGGTATGTTTAGTAAAATATAAGTAAACTCTGTTTTGGGTTTGGGGTGTAGTATTTCCTCTTACTTGCTTTTTATTCTTCTTATAGAATTTGTCTTGTAATTGATGTGGGTGTTTGAAGCCAATTAACATTTAGAGAAAATCTGTGGTAAATAAGAGCCAAAGGGATATTTTAAAATGAATAATATGATTAAGATTATGTATATATTGTACCCATCAGCCTCCATCATGTCCAAACACCATTACAGAGGGTAAAGCAGTTAATTTTATAGGTCTTTAATTACATCTGTAACAGTGTTGTTGGACCGACTCCTGCTACAAAATAATATACCGTATTTTTCGGACCATAAGACGCACCTGAACATAAGACGCACCTAGTTTTTAGAGGAGGAAAACAGGAAAAAAAATATTTTATTAACCAAATAGTGTCCAGCAGCACCCATCAGCCCCAGCACCCATCAGCCCCCATCATGTCCAGCCCCCATCATGTCCAGCTCTTATCATGTCCAGCACCCTATACTGGTACTTAACTGTAGTTTCCCTTCTGCCGTCTCCCCCGCGGGCTTCACTGACGCTGATGTGACCTCAGGTCACTCCAGCGTCAGGGGGAGGAGCTGCTGCTCTGCTCTGCCTGTCACACAGGACAGGCAGAGCAGAAACAACGGTAATGGACGCTGCTATGAAGTGATGAGAGCACCTTACATTTCTTCACAGCAGCGTTTATTACGCTGCTGACAGCCAGGGAGCGGGGGGATGAGTGCCTGGAAGCACTGCATCCAGACGGACCCGCTCATACGTAAAGCTGCACATTCGCACCATAAGACGCACACACTTTTCCCCCCACTTTTTTTGGGGGGAAAAGTGCGTCTTATGGTCCGACAAATACGGTGTTATCTCTGTTTGTAGGACAATGTTGAGTCAGGATTGCTTCAGCTCATTCTTTTCTTTCTAGACTTCATTCAAAGTGCTCTAAAACTAGTAACCCTCAAGCTTACCAGTTATAGAATATTATATTATAGGTGCTTTTGTGCTAGTTTTCTGAAGGTAATATGCCACTTTGTGTACAGTGAGTTGTATTTTCAGAGTAAAAGGTAAGCATTGATCATGTTTGACTTAAGCATAGTGAAGGCAGTTTAAACAGTTATTGCATACGTTTAGGTGACAGTAAGATTCTTAAAAATGTTGTTTATTGATTTTCTTGATGACCTTATTTTAAGTTCCAAATGTCTCAGTTGTACACCATCTAGCCAAGTTCGGCAAAGTGGGGTGTTCCGATGCTGGAAAATTTACAGCATAGGCGTGTTTATCATTTACTCCCAATATTAGTTTTACTTTTATCTGATTGCATCTGCCTGATCTGTACTTGTATTAATTATAAAAATATTTATGATCAATGTATCTGCACACACGTAACAGAAGCTGAGCAAACTTCTTTAAAGATACGTATTACTGAGAGTATGTCAATTACATAGATTTTGTTAATCTGTTCTATTGCAAAATACCTATAATATGCTCTGCTCCATATCTGACCCTGTGTGACAACTAGGCACTTGTGGCTAAAGCTGTGCCACCTTTTTGTTTTTTGCCAACTGTGGCAAAAATAATAGACTATGGCCCAGATCCAGAACAACGCTTGTGAGTGAATTTATGCGTGACGGAGACGTAAAATCGCCTTTTGGTAAGTGCTGCGCATGCGCACCATAGAAAATACGCACAGTAATGTAGCGTAATTGTGAACGCGTGGGCCATTCATGTATGTGTCACGTAAATACTTACGTGTGGGCGTTCCAATTTTACGTGAGTCAAAAATACGTTAAGTAGGCGGGGGTTTGTATTTAAAGTGTACAATATGGGCGTGCTTAGCTGCATAAATTCGTGTTGCCCATACGTACGTGTGCGAATCACTGCGGTTACGTTGACAAAAGTTAAGGTAGGGTTTGGAAAGCGTATCTTGACAAAATACGTACGTTCAAGGGGTGTGCCTAGGGGAGTGTATAGAATATACGCACACGAAAATACGCTACGCGAATAAACGTACGGCAAACGTAGTTCTGGATCTACCCCTATATCTGTACATAAGAAGAGGTAAAAGATAAGAGCGCAGATCAAACAATCATTTTACTCAACTGACTAAATCTTAGCTTACATCTATCCATCTATAGTGTCTATTATATCCAAGGATATCATTAAACATTAAATTCACCAATTGAATAACATCTATTTGTTGCCTCAAGGCCTATATTGTGTAGTGTTTGCTTAATTTGTGGTTCAAACCCTGATTGGAATTTATTTTTCCTTTTGAGTGACATCACCATCTTTCTTGTTACTGCCAAATATCCTGAATTTCTAGTAATAGCATCATTGGAACTATAACATTATATGCAACTTTATTTGAGAGATTTGAATACGCATTATTGCTGTTACACTTTATGAAGGTTATTTAACCGCTGATTAACTGTTTTATTTGTTTATTTCTTTATTTGATCAATGTTTTATTATAATATACATATATATATATATTTTAGACAATTGGAATAAAAGGATTTTGACCTGCACTCTAATCTTGTAGCTCTTCTTTGTTCTTATATTACAAGTGACTCTCTCATAGCAGCGATCCACATAATTTTATATGGTCTTAATTATTTGATATGTGGTATTATTATTATTTATTTCCGGTCAATTGGTTATTTTAATATTGTATTTTTCATTTCTTTCCTCAATGTCTTACGCGCCCCTTCTTTGGAATAACTCCTATTTTTGTATTTATAGCTGTACTTGTTATGTTTAGACGTTACAAACAGAAAGTGTATAATATCACAATTTTGATAGGCTAATCCATATACTATGTATTATTATTATTTAGTATTGTTTATTTATAGTACTGTACATAATCCTGGTCTGTGACACTTGTAAAGGGCAGAAGTATAACCTTAGATGAACTCATTAGTGACTCATATGCTGTTTTATCAGATTCCTAGTGAGGCTGTCCTTGTTGTGACTGTACTTTAACACCAAACTATTTTAAATGAGCACAAATATTACTCTGGAACAGAATGTAGGAAGGCAATATTGAATATTTACATTTTTTTCATTTAAAGAACAGTATGTTACTGATAAATAGATTGAAAAAAAACCTGCAGTAGATATCTATGCTATTAGTAATTAAATGATCATATCAAGGTCAGTTCAGTGATTTAAAGGACAAAATCCATATGACATTTTTCCATGCTTGATTCCGGACTGGGATAATCAAAGTAAATATCAATAGATATATAAATCATATATCTGCCATAGTTATACTGGAGTACATAATCATTGTTAGATAGTTATGAAAATCGAAAAGTATCATGTCCCCTTCCCGACGGCTGTATGGTCAGCATGGTATCCCTTCACAAGTCCCTCTGCTCTTCCCTACTCCTGTGTCTCTTCCTGCTGCTCTCTTCTGTATGTCTGTCCCTGTGCTGTCATCCTGTCTCTCTCTGCTGCTCTCTTATGTCTGTACTTTCAGCCTGTCCTGCTTCTGTGTAATTACCTGCTGCTCTCCCCTGTCTATCTCTCCTTTTGCTATGTCCTTCTGTGTCGCCCCTTGCTACTCTTCTTCGTCCGTCCCTTTGCTATGTCCTTCTGTGTTGCTTCCTGCTACTTTCCTTTGTCTGTCTGTCCCTCTGCTATGTCCTTCTGTGTCGCTCCCTGCTACTCTCCTCTGTCCCTCCACCATGTCCTGTTTGTTCTTTCTGCGCTCTTCCTCTGTGTTTTGCTCTTCCTCTGCTCTGTCCTGTCCGCTTTGGCTCCTCCTCTCTATCTTCCTCTACCTTAGTCGACCGCTACTGGAGATGTCTCTTCTCTGCTCACCGCTGCTTTATTTGTAAGCAAGAAATTAAGGATTTGGGATTATTATAATACCGATCACAGTGTTAGCATTACACAATTGTGTGTATGAATTTATCATAAAATTATTAGTGTTAGGTTATTTACTCTTTGTGGATGATACTAGTGTTACTAGATATGTTTAATAAATCCTTCATTGATTGGCTGGCAACAAGACAAAGTGTTTGTACAGTATCGCTGAATGTCCTCTTACGTAGAGGCTCATTCTGCTTTCAGTTTACCTGTTCTAGTGTTTGGAGCAATTACACCTGTTAAAATGATGTTGCACAGGACAACAGCTTACAGTATTGTTTGGCTTTTTATAGATCAGTAGACCCCTTCTCTTTGTGCGCTTCACTTTATGATGTGTTGTGACTGTGTAATGATTGTTTCATCTGTAAATTTCTACAAAGCTTGTATGCTACAATGTTTTATTTATGTTTGCCTGTTGGTGTGGATAGATGTGATTCTGTATTTAAATACACTGGGGATTAGGAGTAAATGCTAATCACTAGCAGGCTTGGTACATTTTTGAAGCACATTTTGTGTTAAACCATTTGATTGTGAATTCATGGTCCTTGATAAGAGGTAGACATTTTCATGGTTACTATATGCAGAATTATTCTCTCATATTGTAAAATACTTGTGATACCTCTTAGTTTTTCTTGTCTTGGTGGAGATTCATTAGTTACTCTCAGGGAGTTGGCAGATATTATCAGATAACACCAGAGGTGTCAGAAAGTTAAAATATGACACAATTTTCCCTTCTCCAGAGTTATCCATCTGGCAAAACACATATTTACACATTAATCTTTAATACCCAGGTAGTCTGAACCTCATGGGAAAATAACGTGCATGCTTCACGTTAGAAGCTCACTGTTATAATTCCCTTTGATTAAATGATTCAGTGGTGGATAACGCTCCTAAACTTTACATGCGTAATGGAACAAAAACACCTATTAGGACGCTGCCTTCCTTCTTTAAGCATTAAAATGCAAGAATTAATTTCTGGAAATGATGATTAAAGAAAGTGTTTTCATAGAAATCTGAGAGTGAATTTATCTTTTAATGATCTAGTGGCAGTGATTACAATATACTTTAGTACAACTAGTGTGAAAAACAGCAGTGCAACCAGGGTAGAAGTTTTCCTGAAAAGTAAAGTAAGCCAATATACTTTAGCTAGCAGCTGTAATGATCATTTTAAGTTTGCATCCTTTATTTAAAATATTCATGGCTCATTAATACTTGCAAATATACAAAGTTACCAAAACATTTTGTTTACTGGTTTCTTGTTCTTTAAATCCCTTTGTGGTTATTTTTATCAACATTATACATGGTGTGATAGAGAGGGGAAAGAAAACTTGTATGTGGCTGTTGAAGCTAGTAATTACATAGGATTTGATAGCTGTGATTCATTTGTTGCTGAATCACGAGGCTACCATCAGCTTAGTATTGGACTTTTACTTTATAAAGCAAAACAAAAAAAGGTTTGATTTATTGAGCAGTAAATGTGTATCTTCACTATGAAAGCTGTTTTACAATATCAGTATGCTATAAAATATTTATGGTTGATCATGTGTTGGAATTCTGTATGCTAAAGGCCTGGGGCATCCTTTTTAGCACCCAATGCATATAAACCACAGATGTGATCCACCTCATTCTCTGTAAACCAGTGATGGCAACAGGTGGCCTGCTGGCCCCAAGCACTATTGCAATATACAGCTTTGCTCTATCTCCTACAGACATTGGTTGAAGGAAGGAATCCCATAGAAACCACTTGGGTTGCTCAGGTTTTAGTTCTGGGTTGTTCTATAGAGCTGCTGTGCGTGCGTGTGTGTGTGTGTGTGTGTGTGTGTGTGTGCGCACACGCTGCGTGAGCATCTGTGTGTGTGTGCGTGTAAGCGTATGTGTGTGTGCATCTGTGTGTGTGTGTGTACGTAAGCGTATGTGTGTGTGCATGTGACCGTATGTGTGTGTGTGTGTGCGTGTGTGTGTGCGTGCTTCTTAAATGATACTCAACTATCTAATGAGGACACAGACAGTGGACCCTTACCTGACATGGTTAGATATCAATGGCATAAAAAGGGTAAATCATAAAAGATGTTCACCTTCCATTATGAAACTGGTTTTCAAAGTGTATATATATCACTATAAGTCTATATGACTGTAATGCTGGAATTTCAGCCATGTAGATTTGCAGTGTGTAGTTCGGCCCATGTGTTTTTCAGGCGTGTGGAGGGATAAGGTATATTGTTGTAATGTGGGGTTGTTGAGAAATAGTGAGATATGCTGGATAGCATTAAATTGTTTAATACATATCAATTATATAATATATGATATTAACATGCAATATCTAAAATTGATTTAACCCCATTAAAATCCCTAAAGTTTCTAGTGGCCTAGGCAGCTTAAAGATGTTATGTACCATTGGGAATGATCTTACTCAGCTTAATGCTTTTGTGAATTATTTTATTCAGCCTAATGCTTTTTGCATTAATATTGCTACTTCTAGATTCTGTTGTTGCAGGATTTGTAGTTAACGTGGCACCGTGTTCAGTGCTCCAGGATCAATTGCTGTGCCTCATTGAGGCGTAAGCAATTGATATCCCAGCCAGAATTAGTTGGGAACGAACGGCCCTTTTTGAAAAAGGGTTGTTTGCTATGGAGACCCACACCCAAAGAAAAGATATCATAAAGTGTGATCAATACATTTTTCATTATTGTGTTTGGGGAGAAGCACCCAATAGTATGGTAGCGGTTTAATAATAAAAATGTAGTTCTATATGCAGAGAGTAATTAAATAACAAAGCAAAAAACAAATCTTAGCATAATGCTGTAAATATTGAAAACACAGCATGTAAATTTGTAAATATTTGTAATCTTAGACACCAGATGTTCCAAATCACCTTGAGTAGCGTAACCCACACACTGGATATAGAAGGGAACTTGTAGTGATCAGTGAAATTTAGTAAGAATTACTTAATAATAGAAATCTATCTTTATAACGAGCTTGCAGTCATCTGTCTTGTGTCAGCCTCTCTGTTATGGGTTCAGCATGAAAGAAGAAAATAACTAGACCATAGGGTAACCACTTTACTTCATCATGAGAGTTCAAACCTACGGGGCGCTTACCTTCTGTCAGTTTCTGTCACCATAGTGTTGATTTTATCTATATATGTTTTTATTTTTATATTTTCAGACTGTCTTGCATGTAAACAGCGATAATGAGTTTCTGCTGTATGAATCACTCAGTTACATCATTCTGTATGGTGCAAAGGTAGCCGTAAAATCCATAGAGTGAAACCCATTGACATAACATGAAGGAATTCAGAAAAGATAAGGGGCAGACATGCGGAAGAGACTTACTTGACATGAAACTTCCCCATATTTCTGGTAATACGCTTGTGTCTGTGTATTCTGGTTTATTTAGTACAACGATGAGGTCATGAATTCCTTGGGTGTCTCATACATAAATGGCATCAGATAAACAGTAGGTTTCGTTTACCTGTGTCTTGTAGCGGGCTGTGACAATTCATGAGTAACTGTGTTTTGTTTATTATTCCTAAAATTAGCCTCAAGTTGGAAAATTATTTGTGATACAAGAGTGGCCACACACTGAAAGCAATATGATAAGAAATAAATATCCCCTAATGTAAAGAGGAAAAGAAGACAGACCACCATTAATAATTCACCAGTCAGCTTGAGGGGGGGGGGCGCAACTTCTGAACAAAGTAAGCAGACAAATAAAAAAAATATATACCTTGCACGGAAAGGTTAATAATTTGTAATACCTAACCTCTTTACTACCAAATATCTGTAATTTCCCTGGAATGACTTAGAATATTTATCCAAACTTTTCTAGGAGTCGTCTGGTTTCCAGGAATTTATAATATTGGACAAGATCCCCGTCCCATTATACAGGGGCGGGTGCGTATAACATTTATGGTCGTGCAGGGAGAGTGTGCTTCCCTTCCACCCATGGATTTAGGATCGCTCACATGTAAGTCCATTCCGTACCAAACGACTTATGAGTGACTTTAAGTTCTTTATTTAGGATCCGGCCCATTGTATCAGTAGATCTAGGTTAGTAGGAAAGCCTTCATACTCGCTGATCTGTAATTTAAATACTAATATTAAGTGTAGCTTTCATGCCAAGATAAAGCCATAATGTTAAGTAATGATGACAATGTGAGAAAGCAAAAGAATATTAAGAGAAAAACCACAGCGCTAATAATCACCAATTTTGAATAAGCACTCTGCGACCGAGCTAAATAATATAAAATAGTTTAATAAAGACAAAATAAAAATGACACAACTAAAACACAAACAAAATAGACAATACAAGCTGTGCACAGCAAAAAATAAAATGAGGGATGCGGGTATCGCTGTATAAGAGGTGCAGTCCTGACTTGGCGGGGTAGAAATAATTGCACAATATCCGAAAATGGCACAGTTGCAAAGCTGTTGTGAGGAGTAAGATCCTAAGGTGTAGATGGACCAGTGATAAAGCAATGGAGGGATAGAACCCTTCTAGGCTGGATGGATATGTCACTGGAGCAGGAGAGATGCCACTCTATCCTGCGGCTGCAGACTGCAGGTAGTCTCCTAAATAAAGTGCACTGTGCTTGGTGGGATAGCGTACCCGCTCAAGGTGCTTGTAAGGGTGCAATACTCACGATCCAAAAGGCTTAAAACCAAACAGGAGGTCCAGGGAAAGATTGTAGTTCACCGTGGGTATAACGCAGTCCAGAAAGCGGAGGCCACCCGCTAAAGCTGTGTACCCACGGGCCGAAGACCATTCAACTGTTGGAAGCTCAAAGTTCAGCTGATCTGCACAGGTGAGTGAATATGACGTCACCGCTGACGCGTTTCGCCCAACACAAGGGCTTTCTCAAAGCGGATGTAAAAGTTGTAGCAGAGTTCGTCTTTTAAAAAGGAGATCCACAGGTGTGCAATCAATAATTAAGTGGTGCTGGAGTCTCAAGTGTATATTGGTTGTCTTGGGAACGACAGCCCGTTGCACAGCTTTAAAGTACAGAGCTAAGTGAAAAAATATATAGATACACATTGCAACAAAAAAGAAAGTAATAATAAGAGACATAAAGCAATAAACAATATTTAACTCAGGAAACTCACATAAAAAAAAAAAGCTCGGTCGCAAAGAGCTTAGATCCCCGTCCCATTATACAGGGGCGGGTGCGTATAACATTTATGGTCGTGCAGGGAGAGTGTACTTCCCTTCCACCCATGGATTTAGGATCACTCACATGTAAGTCCATTCCGTACCAAACGACTTATGAGTGACTTTACGTTCTTTATTTAGGATCCGGCCCATTGTATCAGTAGATCAAGGTTTACTTAAGTAGGAAAGCCTTCATACTCGCTGATCTGTAATTTAAATACTAATATTAAGTGCAGCTTTCATGCCAAGATAAAGCCATAATGTTAAGTAATGATGACAATGTGAGAATGCAGTCATTGCATCACTGCCATATTTATGAAGCTGCAAGCTCTTGATATGGGATTTGAAGTGATTCAGCAGCTTTTTTTTGGATCACCTGAAAATCACACAACAACATATTAAGGTTAAAAACTGGGAGTGTCCTCTGAGACTCTGACACTTGGCAGTGGGTACCTATGACCAGGGTCTATAGTTCTAGTGATATATATAATAATCAGTAAAATAATGTTTTCACGTTTTATACTAGTTGCATGTGCTCGGTCTAAGCTTACATGTTAACCTCTGACCTTATGTTAGTGCATATTAGGTGTGGTATAAGATACAGATATATAACACAGATTAAATGAATTGCGCAGTCCATTTGCAGGGTTGCTTCATCTGCCCATTACCGGTTTAATTCGAAGTACACAAATTCACTATTTCCGTAGCTCCTGACAAAACAGTCTGATGTCTGGAGATATTGTGAAGATTGCACACACTATCTGATAGTCAGACCAAGGTCCTGCCTTCGCTATGCCTTCAAATAGGATCGGCACATTATTGGTCATACCACTTATATAAAGCCGCTAATCTGATTATTAGTTGGAAGCATTTCTTGAACATATTGGTTTAGCATACACACTATGGAATTATCGAGCACATTATTGTATAGTTTGTATCTGGAATAACACATTCCTCTATGGATATGCAATAGGGTTTCATAGCCATAATAATGGGAGTTGTATCATAGCTATAGGTTTCATAGCCATAATAAAGGGAGTGTTTATATATGATAACCTTATTTTTTTGCTAATTATATAATTTGTAAATGTCTTTTATATTTGTAAATTTGAGTAGGTTCTTGTGATCCTCTCCTAAGATAGGCCTATATTAAAGATAACTTGCATGCCAAACGTGATGGCATTTAGAACTGTTTAAATGTTGTGGTGTTTCTCTGAAGAGAACCATTTGCATTGCAGTGTGATTGGCCCTCATGAGCAGGGTGTGATCAGAGGGGGCATTTGTTTAAGCCTCTCTGGAATGGAATGAACTCAGTGCATGCATTATGCTGATGCTAATCGGAGAAGCTGATGAAATGGTCATGCTTCTCCCTGCAAGAACAATCTCTTTTCTTTTTCATTGAAATAAGATGCTGACGTCATTAGACATGGGCTTTACAAGAGGTCTGTTTTTAATTGTAGTTTGTTTTGTGTCTATTTGTTTTTTTTTTAGTAATATAGGCAGATATCGTCCCTGTTTTCAGCACTGGTAAATATATTTGGAGTACACAAGAGTGAGGTTTTCCACTATGCGGAATAAAATGTTATTTATTTTTGTTTGTGTGAGACGCATGGCTGATTTCTTTCTACATTTTACATGCAAATGTTCTTCCTAACAGATGTCCTAAGTTTACGATGGACCTTATCTCTTGAGAGTATTTGTACAAGCGTTGTGTGTGTGAGATCCAGAAACACGCAACTCTGAATTGGACGTAGGGGGAAAAGACAAGCGTGTGATCCACGCAAACAGAACCCAATGTACAGAGGCTGCGGGTGTATTGCTGCAGTGTGTTTCCAATCTTTTGAATGTAAAAATATGAGCACAGCAGTAAAATTATTTATACGTAACATACAGCAATGCCAGAGCATAGTAGTGGCATTCCATTGCTATTGTGGCATTTAAAAAAAATAAATATCGCAGAAATGTATTTAAATAAATAAAATCATTCATACTTATGGTCATTTTCCCATTGAAAATTGCCGGCGCCTATGACTTACACCATCCCCTAAACTGGTGTACACATTTTCACAGAGGCGCAGGCAGGTTACACAGCTACTGTGCTTATTACAATGAGCTAAACACCCCTTTTCTCATTTAAATATTGTGGAACTCCTTCCACTAGCTCTGCAGTGCGCTGGCTCCCATTCTGGGCATGCTCTGTGCGAATTCCCACTGCACTTCCTCCTGATACACAGACCTGACCAGGTGACCAGGATTGGAAATTACGAGCTGTCGTTTTTGCATACACACTTATCAAATTTCAAGCCAACAGGTTGATTGGTCAGAATAAACACAATTTTTTTTTATTCACGTTCCAGCTTATTAGAGAGGGGAGATACATTTGGTGAATTTGTTTATATATGTCAGGATGCTTGCAGTTTTTGCTGTCGGTTTCTCATTTTAGACCTTTTAAAAAAATAACTTTAAAAACCAAAAATTTGGATTAAATAAAATTTACATGGAGAATTGCAACAGTTAAGCTCGCAGCCTACTCTTTGTACCTTTCTGCTTTTGGTGTGAATATTGTTGTAGCTGTTAACACTTATTAAATATCTGGGTTCTTTTAATTTTTATCAAATAGAAAGGAAAACTGACCCTTTGGGTATTTTAAGTACATTACCATGTGACCCCATCCCCCATTCAAAGTGTTCCAGGTCGCCCATTGCCAACTTAATATTTGTGTAAATTCTGTCTATTTGGTATGTTGTGTGATTTCTGAAATATAGCATTTTTAAAGTTCATACATATTGCATCTTTAAAGAGTATTTGTCAAGCTTGGCAGA
The DNA here is from genome assembly GCA_011038615.1 of Limnodynastes dumerilii. Lineage (NCBI taxonomy): Eukaryota > Metazoa > Chordata > Amphibia > Anura > Limnodynastidae > Limnodynastes > Limnodynastes dumerilii. Next base: position 502,770 of record WWET01000512.1, read on the forward strand.
TCAGGGACCAGGTGGGGATGGGGTCTAGCTTAGGTTTGTGGAGAATGGGAGAGACAAGGGCATGCTTGAAGAGCCCCAGGGAAAGGTTGAAAAGTTGGGCTAGATGGGAGCCGGCAGTGGGAGAGAGGTGTTTGAAAAGGTGTGGGGGATTGGGGTCCATAGATCAGGTTGACGGTGGGGAGGATATTTATTAGGGGTGAATTTCATCGCTTGTTGTAGGATGGAAAGAAGAAAACTCATGATGGTTGGGTGGCGGGGGTGGAGAGTTGTGGAGGGGTGGAGGAAGCAGGGTGGAGGAGATGTCATTTGTGATAATTTGGATAAGAAGTAGGAGGCAGTAGGAAACAGAGAGAGAGGGTGGGATGTAAGGTAGGGGCAACTGTTAAAGGTTGCAAACAGGCGACGGTGGTTGGATGCTTGGGAGATGAGAGATTTGAAGACAAGTTGCTTGGCTTGGGAAAGGGCGGAGCAGTATGAGGAAAGGATGAATTTAAAGTGGAGGAAGTCAGCAAAGGAGCGAGATTCACGCCAGAGGCGCTCGCCGGTGCGGGAACATTGAGGAAGAACGTGATTATCTTGTTGAATGTAATGTACTGACCAAGAAACTGTCACATTATATACTGCAGTTTCCAGATCCTTCGTGTCCTGGCCAGAGATGTATTTTTGTTTGAGCAAGTTCATTATAACTGGTTACTGTGTTCAAAGCATATGCCATTTTTACTAAAGGTTAGTTTGGTGAAAACTTTTCTTGTCATAGCTCTTTGTTCTATAAAGTGCTTAGTTTGTCACAATGTGTGGATTTTTTATGGGTTGAAGCATTTTCTTCAACACATATAATCCTGTAATCCTCTAAGTCCTGGAATAGTAATAAAACATGAATGGGTGTCTATATATTTTACTTGCAAATCCCCCCTTTCTTTGGGGAAATTTCTGTTTTGTTTTTTATGTTTTGTCTCCTGCAGAGCTGACAGATTTGTTTGTATTTTTGGAGGATAACAATTAAATGATTACTTGATCTTTTTTTTTTTGTTTGTTTTTAAAGTGGCTTCATGCATACTCGTGCTACCAGTTGTAGCGGATAGCGGTTGACCCTTGCCGTTACTACTCCCTTTATACTTTAGCAGCCCAGGGCTCTGTATCTTAAGCAATCATAGATGTCTTTGGGGGCCCCCAGAGAGCCAAGTCCTAGTTCAACATTAGTAATGGTGGTGAAGCCCATATGTGTTGAATTATTGCAGCTTATATTGATCACATATCCCTATGTTACAGTATTACTGGCTCATGTGGTAAGATAATTGTTGATAACGTCTGATGTGGCCTGGCTATGTTTGTATGCTGTCAGACCCATGTACCATGAAGTTGAAGCCAGTGTGATGCTAGCTAGCTTTAGACTTCAGTGCTTTTCAATGAGGTCATCACACTTATTTAGAAAGCTTGAACCCTTCCCCCATATATTGACAATAGTAGGCCTTTCCTGATCTATTCTACTTCCTGATGGGGATAGCTGGCTTTTGCCAGAGGACTTCATTATAGGAGCCTTTGCTGAAAATCGGCACCATTCTCTGCATTAGGTCACTAACTGAGAACTGGTTGTCTCTTTTTAGTAAACTGTATATTTATTCACATAAGAATGTATGTTTTAAAGGATAATCTCCCAAAAACCAGAAAGGTTTTGATGGCCTTTATTTGAACTGGTAAGGGCTAGAGTATAGAGCAGTGTGGAATGCTGTAGGTAACATGGTAAGCATGACTTTATTTAATGTAACTGAACTACATCTAGACCTTTATTTATAAATTAAACATATCTAACCTGGCCAAGCAAGCACAACAGTGGTAAATAATATAGAAGTTTTTTTTGACTACATAAATAAATGTATTGTTTATAGGCAACATAAAACTAAATCTGCTTTGATGCCAGTAGTAGTAGTAGTAGAAGTGTAGTTAGTATTTTTTCTGTACATGCTTTAGATGAAAATTATTAAGTTGATAAGTATTGATTGTTTAATTTCATATGTGAATAAAAAATGCTGGTCATGATTACATTGTTAATGTTATTTTACCAATTTTGGTCTGTGGCCTGCACTGCACATGGAAAATATTATGTGAATCTGGAGAAAACATGGTTTGTGAAAAGATTTTTTGTTATAGATTTTGCCAGGGGCGTATTGGCCATAGGACTTACAGGGAATTTTCCCGGTAGGCCAGTGGTCTCTGGAGGCCGCTGATAAGCCCCTTTTTTTTATTTGACGAAAACTAGGATGTTGAGCGTTATGGGTGCAGGTCACTTAAATGATATCTGTATTCTGTATAGAAGAAAGCTCACTAGGATGCTGCATGTTTTGGGTTGTGGTCACTAGGATGCTGTATATTTCAGGTGGTGGTCACTAAGATTCTTTATCAGGTGTTGGTCAGTAGGATGCTGTCTGTATTGGGTGGCAGTGACTACCTGCATAGTATAGAGGTTAAATCTCTATTTGCATGTAGCTACTAAACCAAACACTTTTTCTTGTACTTGGTGGTAATAACCCTGCCCCCATATCATATGTTTGCACTGTTTTTATTAAGGTTCTTCATTCTGTACGAATCCTGTCTATGGGCCAGATTTACTAAGCTGCAGGAATGATAAAGTGTTTCCCATTGCAACCAATCAGATTCTAGCTGACATTTTCTAGAATGTAATAGGAAAGTGAGAGCTAGAATCTGATTGGTTGCTATAGGCAACATCTCCACATTTCTATTCCCGCAGTTTAGTAAATCTGGCCCTATATATTTATTTGACCCAGCCTATAATTGATCCCGCCCACATGCGGTCTCTTGAAGAGTTTTTCCAAGGCCACTTTAAGTTCCCATTCCACTCCTGGTTTTGCAGTTGGGTATTTTTTCATTATATATGTATGCAAAGCTGTGTCCTCTGCCAGAGGTTTTGTTTGTTTATTTTTTTTTATAAAGAAAATAATTTTAAAGTGCAAATTTAGTCATGGTTATGGCAAAGTTTTTATTTATTTTTTTGTTTATTTTGGGATGGTTTCCTCATTTTTAGCTACCTCTTTTTAAATGACTACTTTATGAAATATACAGATTGCATTGCTTGCTGGCATTACAAATACCAATAGTCATGTAGCCATTGGATCTGATCCAGAGCTGTGCTTTAAGCTCAGCCAGAAAGCGCTCTGCACACGTGCAGAATGGGAGTGAGCACAGAAAGATGGAACGGTTGCTGCCTATCCGCCTGTGTTCACACCTGTGCACTCTACGCTATTGGAACTATATTTACATTAGAAAGAGTGCAGTATAGGGCTGGATTCCCTTATGCCAGCTCAGAGCTGGTGTAAAAAGGAGCCTATTTTAATTCATTAATTGCCATATTTTTTATTTAAAAATCAGCCCTACATTTTTTAAATATATTAAACTGAAACATCAATTTTTGTGACCTTTTGTAACTTCAAATTCACAATCATCATTTTTAAAACCTGATTCTAGTCTGCTGTTATGGGAATCACTGTAGTATTTTTTTTTAAAGGGCTTTAATTTAATTATAAAGTTTTTTTTTATTTTTTTTTATACATTTGTAACATGTAAAACATCTATAGATTGCTGCATTACACCTCATAGCCTCTGCCTATATCGTTTTGCATTTTGCAAGTGGTTGCACCTTTATTCTGAGTTAAAAATGGCAGCCCATGCCCACCGATTAGGAGCACGGTAAATTCTGCTGTAGTTATTTTGCGTTTCTGTTTCTCTAAAGGGGCTATGCTGTTCTTAAGTTTAAGCACTTTCACAAACCAAGCCCTGCTCTCTGGTTTTAATATCAACATTTATTATGTCATTTATAGGCAAGTATTTATTTTGTCTGCTTTGTAAAATTCCACATTCTGTGTTCTTCTATGTCATGTCATGGGCCTCCAAGAAAATCAACAATGGTAATAAAGTTAAGGAACTACACTTAAAAGTATGATACCAGAACTGAAGGTGTTTTTCACACTGGGAATTCCTATTTTATTTGATTGTGAAGAAAATATTTTAAGTTCACATGTAACTTTAAAAACTTTTTTTATAGTACTATCTTTTATATTTTTGGACCATGTGAATTGTGTTAGAGCATCTTGGAAGTCACGCCACGTAACTGAAAACAGCTTGAACTTACCTGAACTGATACTAACTAGTTTTGCCATGTAACCCTTTTGCTTTTCTTGCTTTCCTTAGTATGAGCTTTGCTCCTTTAAGGTTGGCTGCATAACTAAAATAGCTTTTGGAAGGCAGAAACATTTCATGCAAGGTTATTCATTAATACAGGGCGTGTTTGCTATTGCTGCACTCTTACTCATTTTGGAATGAAATCTGATTATACTAGGAATTGCAGATGCAAAAAATACTTTTACATTCATTACCCATAGTGCAATCATATAATTATTTATAGTACATTGTGAAAGTCTGAGTTTTATCACTTACTAAATAACTGGGAAATTGAGGCACACAAATTTTTTTTTTTGTAACAACTGTTTACCATAAGGTAAAACGTACCTCTGTATTATATTAGTATATAATACTAGTATAATACAGTGCCTCTAAATGGCACTCTGGGTCTTGTTTATATCTTATATGTTAACATATAAACAAGACCCAGAGTTCCATTGATAGGTTTCTTTCGCACAGAGCCTCACAGGCGGGGTGAATGTGTTTATAACAAAATACTAATTATTCCTATATTCCTCGGTGCACCTCCTCTATGGTGGCGAAGTGATCAATTCAGGAGTGCCAGTCCGATTCCTCTTCACCAATACTCTGTATTATACTACAAACAAGAGTGTGAATGAGATGGTGACAACTTTAAAAATACTTTATTGGATATATTTAGCTTTTGTCTATATAACCGTCACCCTGCCTTTTATGTTAATCAATGCTCTTTAAATGACTTCTAAGATATGCAGTTGCAATGTGCGAGTTATAAGATTACAGTTTATGGGATCTATTTCTTGTTGAAATTCTACCCATAAACTTTCTACTTCCTGCTTTTAGACCTTTATTGCTGCTTTAGATACTCTCCTGCTGTCTCTTGCTTTTGAAAAGTTTCTACAGTCTTCTAGTCTTGGAGAAATTGAATGTCAAACATGTAGTGTAACTTGGTCATTCACAGCTATTTGTCTGGCTGCATTGGCTTTTTCACAGTTCAAAGAAAAGAAAATGAATGGAAATGTTGCCATTACCTGCTTACAATAAGTTTGAATGAACATTTGTACAAGTATTCTGTGGTTCGTATCCACGTGATTGTCTCTTGTAATTCTGCACAGGAGCTTATAAGAAGAAAATTGTGCTAAGAGAATTCAGCAAAAACTATTAAAAGGGACAGTTATCACAGGTTATTCTGAGCCTAACTTGTGTGTGTATATTGTATGTATTTGTGTGTGTGTGTGTGTGTGTGTGTGTATGTATGTGTGTGTGTGTGTGTGTGTGT
>WWET01000512.1:514208-532201 GCA_011038615.1 Limnodynastes dumerilii
CTCTTTCAGTAGCATTGAGTTTTACTAACTAATATTGTTGTAGGTTTTTGTCCTGAAATTGCATTGTGTTTTAATGGAGTGATTTAGAATACATGTTCCCAGTTACATGGCATGGATTTCTCATATAAAATAAGTTCACTCAACTGAACATTAGGATTGTATATGTAATAATGTGGGAGTGTAATACATGGGCAATATGGGTGGCTCAGTGAGTAGCACTTGTATCTTATAGCGCTAGGTCATAAGTTGGTTTCTAGACTAGACCTTATCTGTGTGGAGTTTTAATGTTCTCCCTATGTTTGTGTGAGTTTCTTCCGGGTGCTCCGGTTTCCTCCCACACTCCAAAAACATGCTGGTATGTTAATTGTCTGATGAATAAATTATCGTGTGTGTGTATGTATTTGTTAGGGACATAAGGCCAGATCCAGCCTTAAGTTCACTTTAAGTACGATCGCGTAGCATAGTTATGCACTAGTAAGTCTGATGCACTCCCCTCGGACGCACATAATTTAGCTGATTTACGGGTTCCAAACCCTACCTTAACGTTCCCTTGCGTATCGCCTTGTTGTACGTAACTGATAAACCCCAGCCCATACTGTACAATTGAAATGCCTCCCACCTATATGGGTATCTTCTGCTTCTGGGATGACACGCCCCTTTGTACGTAGTTACAAGCAAGTTACGTACGGTCATAGCTGCAATGCGTAACATCGGCCGTGTGCATGCGCAGTGCCTTCCAATAGCCCAATGTACGCATGCAGCATGTGTATAACTTGTCATACTTAAGTCAGGATCTGGCCCATAGAGTTTTATGTAGCACTAATGGGGCAGGGACTGATGTAAATGTGAAATATTCTCTTTAAAGCGCTACATAATCTGATAGCACTATATAAAACCCTGTTAATACATGACAATAGTACTAGAAAACACGTCTTGTGTGTTTATTTACCTCCCTACTAAACAGTTGTCTTCTCTTTTAGTTCCCCATGCTGAAGAAGATACAGTCTCACAGATGAACCAAGAGCAGTGGCAACAGTGTAATCCTAGATAGTCAGACGGCAGACTGCTCAAGCAGGATGCCGTCAACAAGTCGAGCTGGAAGCCTGAAGGACCCTGATATTGCAGAGCTCTTCTTCAGAGATGACCCCGAAAAGCTTTTCACTGATCTCAGAGAAATCGGCCATGGGAGTTTTGGTGCAGTCTATTTTGTAAGTGCATTTTTATCGTGTGATCAATAAATTTACTGCATAGCACTGGAAGTAGGAAAGAAAATATATCAATATTTGTTTTAATTCTGGAATGTGGACAAGTGAAACATAAATATGCTCAGTGCTTAAAACTCAGTCGTTGTGTAGAGCCAAATATATACTTCAAATGCCCGATTTACACAAATCTTACAGATTTACCTCATTTAATCTCGTATACCTTCTCCTGCTCACCATTTTACATTACATGCACTTGAAGAATTGTCCATTGTAGTTATCAATATAAGCTTAGTTATGTTTCATGAGGTAAGTGTGAGGCCATGCTGGTAGAGGTTGGATGTTCGTTGGTTGGTTATAACCACAGCATAATTCCGGGCCTATGTTGCTGCTCAACCTGTATGCCCATTTTTGTAATAATCCAGGCTGAATAATTAACAAGAAGGCTCTAAGGCCAGTTAACTGTCATTTGTGGCTACGGTCTGCTTCCTGGGTTTTTGTCATCGCTACTAAAAGGCACTATGAAATTTGTCAAGTGAAAGCTTGAAAGCTTCTAATGCTAAGCCATAATAATAGTGTTTAAATCAAAAATTGCATCACAGTAAAATGTGGTACATCATTGGTACTCCCAAAAAAACACTTGTTCTGAAAACAAACCGTTTGTCCTAAAAAAAAGAGATTTTTGGCTACACGCGAAGCACAGCCTGGACAGGCAGTGACTAATTCTGTTTCTTTGTTCGGGGTGAATATTTGTCCAATATATGACATAGATGGGAGTGGCTGTTATTCTGTGTGCTTATAGTTACCATTTCACTTGTACAGTGCATTGGAAGTTACTGCTTTCTAGAACATAATAATGAACAAGTACAAGCTACTAATAAAATACACAAAATGGAATTTGCTCGGCTCAATTTATAGGTTAATTCAAACAGGTGCATGAAAGACCGGGGGTGGTAATCTGCTGGCAACAGAAACAAAGGAAAGAAAATGCAACAACACTACCATTAACCAGTAACAAACTATAGCATTACACTACACTACACATATTTGCAAATAAATGTTAGGGATGTTTCTGCATTTCATTTTACAGATAGAATGGTATAGTGTGTTACTGGTAATAGCAGTGTTGCTGGACATTCTCTATCCTGTGTGTAAGTTACAGATAGAATGGTATGGTCTGTTACTGGCTAATGGCAATGTTGCTGGTGCAAGCTACTAATCTTGCCCAGTCTTTAATTCTAATTTGGTATGCCTCCATAAATTGTCACAAATGTCCATTACATCTGTGCTTACTACTTGGGATGTTTAAGGAAAAGGCAATGCTGTCACTCCTCAAAAATGGAGCTTAACTTATGAGACAAAATACCAGTAATAGAAGTTTCTTCTCTAACTTTGCTTTGTTTCAAATTCATGTTTATGCTTATATTTATTTCCCCATTCATTATCATTGTCCATTAGGTACACTATTATATAGGAATATCTGCCACTGGTTCCTCTCATGGGACCGGATTCAGACCCCCGCATGATTTCCGTATGTCCAGGGTTCTGTACGTCAGTGAGAGAGAGAGAGAGGAGTGCAGGCCGCCTGTCACTCCTCTCGTCACTCCCCCTCTCGTGCGGGCTGTATGGCAGCTTACAGTGCCATAAGCCTGCATTAAATCTATCGTGTGGATCAGCGGTCTGTACGACTGCTGATCCGCAGCAATGTGGGAGCCCCCTCCCACACTGTACACTTTCCCCTCTATAGCGTGAGGAGGGGAAGCACAACCCATTTCCACTGAAATGGGCTTGGACGGAACAAAGTTCCATCTAATTGTTTATACGCTAGGGTTACTATAGTAACACTAGCGTAACATCTGGAGGGCACATGCACCCTCCAGTGATGTCAGGCCACTTAGGCACCTTGCGTGTAAGTGACCTGATGTTAGTAAGTCCAAATCCTGTCCTTTGTCTTGCCCTTGTTTGTTACAAAAGAAAATATAGCTAAACAATATTTTAGTATATGGCATTCCAAATCTAATTAAGTGGCCCCCTCTAGTGGCATATTTGATGTTGCTAACCTCCTGCTGATACAGCCTTTGGCAGTAGGCACAATGCATGACTCCAGAGATTACCACCAATTTGTTTTATTTCTATTCAATTCTAACCACCAGATTAACTTTCGCAAATGTAGTGCAGTCATAGTGGACTGCTTTGTATGCTACTCGTAGAATGTACTGATAGCACTGATAGCTACTTATTGTTTTGGCAATTAATATTTTACAGTCAAAATGTGAACAAAACTTTGAATATCATCCTATGTTTTTATCTATTCTAGGCACACGATGTGCGTACCAATGAAGTGGTGGCCATCAAGAAAATGTCCTACAGTGGCAAGCAGTCAAATGAGGTACATTGTTTTTAAATTTTATGGTCAAAATACATTACACCTGTTTATAACTTATAGCGCTTCAGGTGGTGGTAAACTACAAGTCCCATCAGGCCTTTCAGTTATTAATACCTATGCTTTTGGATCATGCTTTGAATTGTATGAGTTTCTCAACATCTGCAGCGCCGCAAGTTCGTAATCCTGCACATGAGCAGTTGGATAATATCTCGTGGCTTTTAAAATATGGAGTGAACGTTTGAAATAAAATTGGAGGTTAACAGACGTTGTCAGATTTGTTTCCCACCAGAATATTTACATCTTGTACATCTTCACCTTTAAAGTAATTTAATTGAATTTGATGAAAATGAGTAAATGCTTCTAGGACTGATTAATGTGTGGTGTGGTAGTTGAGAGACATTGCTTTTATACTCTGACATATGAGCTAAATGCTCTAGTGTACATAGAAAACATAATCTAAAGTGCATTGGTTTGTAATATTTCATGTAATTGTGTTGGTTTAGTTTGCTTTTTCATTGTTTTTCTTTTCCTTTTTTCTTTATTTTAATGTCTAGTGGTAATTTTATTTCTGCAAGTTATTTCACTGATTGGCCATCAGAACCCGTAACAACTCTCACCAATTGAAGAGGGCCTACCAGCACCATAAATAAATAAAAATATATCCATTCCCCATCCTCCTGTTTTGCCTATATGTCAAAAGCTCTGGAAAGTTTAATGTGGAAACAGTAGAATTAAACACATACAATAGTATCTCATTCATTCACATTTAATCGATTTTTGTTCTACCATATATTGTGAGTCTCAAGTTTCTTATAAGTTGTTTTCAATTTTGCAAAGTGTAATTGGGAAGGTTCAACATGTGCTTCAAGATTGCAGTTTTCAGGACCTCAAAGGGAGCAGAATATAAATGTCCCTAGAAAATGTAGATTTCTGTTATTTTCAAGCACTGCCAGTTAGTAATAAATTAATTTATCCCAACAGAAGGTGAGATTTATTTAATTAATCCTAGATAGGAAGCTCCAGATTGATTTTGTTTCAGCCCATTACTGTAAAATTTGAGGCTCTACCTAGCTAATCTACAATGGGTATGCAATTTGTACTAAGCACATACTATTGCATAAGACCTTTAGTGCTGTGGCTTTTGGGCATGACCTTTTTTTAATATTTATTTTACTGTATTTTATGCAGATTGAATTTGTTTTCAATATATGGGTACCTTTTAATGTCTGGTGTCTTTTTAACAAAGGAAATCTTTAGTTTTGCAGTTTTTGAAGAATGTTCATAAGATTTTATTTCTTTTATTATACCAACGTTTAAATGTACTATTTTTATATATTCTATACTATTTTTAACAGAAATGGCAGGACATCATCAAAGAAGTGAAATTCCTTCAAAGGATACAACATCCGAACAGTATAGAGTATAAAGGCTGCTATCTAAGGGAGCACACGGCATGGGTAAGGAGCCTTGATCCAAAATCCTTTTCACTCTATGGTCTCTATATGCTCAGACTCAAAGAAGTTGTGCTACAGTGCTTTTAGGGTGTGTATTTTCAGTATACAGTGATCTACATGTAGGAATAAAATAATGTATATTTCTTAAAGCATACAATACTAATACATTTAATTAGTTAGTTATAGTCATTTGAAGATATATGAGTAACCAGTACCCATACCCTTTGGTTTGAGGTGTTATAATGGCAAGAAATAGGAAAAATTGCACTTTATTTGTATGAGACTACTGGTGCCCAAATGGGCTGCCTGGGCAACCTGAATGACCCCAAGTGCCATCCTGTCCTGATATAAAGGCCCTTCTGACACCTGCAATGCCACAAATCAAAGTGTAGAAAATAAAACCATGAGACACCATGGCAAGATCCAGAGCTACGGGCGCTAGCGAATTTAGGCTAGCCGTAGTCCTAAAAACGCTATTTTGCAGGTACTGCGCCTGTGCGGCAGATGTTACGGCACGTAACTCTGAACGTAAGTACCATCCTAGTATCAAGAGCGTAACTTCGAATGAAGGGGTGTGCCAGCCCGTTACACCCGTTATTATGCTTTGGAGGTGGGGTGAGTTATTTAAATCATACAGTATGGGCGTGCTTAGGCGCGTAAGTACATGCAGCCATCACGGCGGACAGGAGTTACGCTTAGAAAAGTTAAGGTAGGGTTTGGAAAGCGTAAAATGGCCAAGGTATGTACGAGCGAGGGGAGTCCATAGTAATTATGATAGCGTAAGTACGCTACACAAGGAAATGTAGGTCTCCATATCATTAGAATTATTTTTTTTACAGTCATTGCCGCGCTACCCTTTTTTGCCTCTACAGATCTACTTTCATAGGCATCTCAATCAAATTTCCAATGTGCTTTGGTTGTTGGGACAAGCTTTTATTTTTTTTTGTTTACATAAATTTAGAGTAACCATCACTGTTGCTGATCATCCAACTCTCTTCACTGCATACATCTGATGGTTTCTGAATAGGAAACATCATGATGCCAAATCAAAGTGTTTGCATTATTTTACTGGTTTAAGCGGAGTTTGGTTGAAATCTAGCGTTGTTATATTTAGGGCTTGTAAGCTTTACAAAATGCTTCATTTTCCCAAATTGTTGTTCAATACAACTTCCCCTGAATATTACAAAACCAAATTAGTACCCAGTTTACATTTAATCTTTTCATCTTGAAAGAAGGGCACACCGATCAAACTAATCCAAATTAGGAAGACCAAATTATTGGGATTATGTGTACATATAAGAAGTTATGAGAAAAATGTCTGGTTTCTAATAAATTATATACAATTTGTTCTTGTTACAAGAATGTTTGAATTACTGTCTAATAAGGAAAAGAGTTTAAAAATGAATTTTCGATCACTGTATGATGAACAAATTCCATTATGTAGTTGGTAATGTGTGTTCTGTTCTTTCCCTCGCTGGTCATGGAATATTGTTTAGGATCTGCATCAGACTTACTGGAAGGTAATTATTGTCTTGTCTTTATTAGAAACATCACTGACAATATTACAGAAAATACGTAACAAAATAAAATACAATGTCGCCTTGATTTACAATGTCAAAAAAAAAAAAGAAAAACGAACAAAAAAGTCATGCTAACAAAAATATGCAGCAGCAAAACACAGGTCTACCTTGAAGCTTTTATATTGTGTGTATGAAATAGTAAAATAGTTTTAGTGATTAGATGTACTAAATGTTTTCTGTACCAGAACAAGGTCTATGGTTACATTCTTTGTCAAATTCTATTTATTATATTTCAGTACACAAAAAGCCATTGCAGGAAAATGAAATTGCAGCAATCACCCATGGAGCACTGCAGGGATTAGGCTATTTGCATTCTCATAATTTAATCCATAGGTAAGTAAATAATTTACAACATTTTTAATTATTTTTAGGTTTTTAATATACCACTTAGGATGTTGGGCTGGATCCAGACTTAAAAGGAGCTTGTAATTAAGAAAGGAAGGTTACACCTGGACAAATCCATGTTGATTCAGGGGGAGTCAAGTTAATTTTATTCTTTGCATGCAGGGATATAACTTTGAATTGCTTACTGCACACAGATACTGACCAGCTTTACTATCACACTGTTATTTAGACTTGGGATATAAAACATCACCTTTCAACTCTAATACTGTTTGCAACAGATGAAATATAACTCACCCTGAAATCAAAATGGTTTACCCCAGGAGTAACTTTCCCCTCTCAATTTTAAGCTTCTTAAGTCTGGATCCAGCCCGTTGTGCTTATGTGCCCCCCCTTCAGATAGCCATATATCACAGGCCCTGGCCGTTCATGCACTAGAGATCAAGGGCCAGATTTAAGTACAACCGGGTACTTACGCATGGTGAATGCATGCATACCCTGTCTGATCCTCCTGTGCAAGAGTACAGAGGCCCGTTGCACATCGAAATACAGCATGCACCTTGTTGCAAGCTTGGTGGCTAAGCCTTTGCATACGATTCTGTTCTATGCGCATAAGATTTAAGGTAGGGGGTCTGAGCTTGGAAAGACCGTGTGTGTGAATGGAGTGTACGCATCACACAAATGTAAGTGCATTCCTAAAATGTTAAAGATCAGTCTTTGAATACTGCCATGTGAGTGTTGCTTATACTCTACTAAGAGCCATGGCGTTGTAGGTTATTCCCAGGAACTTCTGCTCTCTTTTCCAATACTGGTATAAAATAGTACAGAGTTTTTCCAATGACCAGTCCATTGTCCTTCTACAGTCATTTGATGGATTGAAATGTCTCAGAGATGGGTGATGCAACTTTATAGACGAGCCTCATTTTGCTTTTATGGTAAAAACATAAGAGCATATATTGTCCTGCTTTTTTTTGCCTTTCAGCATAGTTTGTCCAGGACTGAGCATTGTAACTCTAAATGGGGTTCAGTATTATATTTTGCACAATGTTGTTATTGTTCTTTAGTATACATTAGTGTAAATTGTGATTGATCATACACAATCAGAGCTAAAGGTGCCTCTGTAGAGGGTGATGAAGTAACTGTTAAAGCTGGGTATTTGATTTGTGTGTGGCATAAGAGAGAAGTGTTGTTGGAAACCTGAATTCCTGAGCAGCTACTACAGGTATGGTATTACTGGAATAAGAATGGACTGACTAGCAACCCATCAGATGTTGGTAACCACTGTTGTCTTTAAGTTTTTTTTTATTTATTGAAATTCTTTTATGGTTCAGGCGAAGGAGTTTTAAATTGGTGCTAATGTGTTATTTTCCATCTAGAACAGGGGCTCCTAACCTGCGAGGTGTGCCTTCCTTGGTGAGCTGCATAGAGGTTAATTCTTTATGCATTGGTAAAGGAGGGGGGTTGTGAATTTTAAGTTTACTTTTAAGGCATGTGTGAATCTAAAAATGTTAAGAACCCCTGAGCTAAAAGTATCTGAGAATATTTTTACATGTATCATTATTATTTTCAGCATCATGCTCACTGCTGGATACAAAGTACATGTTTAAGTAATCGGTTTGTGAAATATTTCTTCTAAAATGTATGTTTATATTAAACAATAGACAACAATTGAAAAGCCCTGTCTTTTAATACTCTCTTCCGTCTCCTAGTAGTCCGTGTTATGTAGGTTCTTTCTGGAATTTCTATGAAAGCAACATATATTTTTTTCCTTAGAGATATTAAGGCAGGCAACATCCTTCTCACAGAGCCAGGCCAGGTGAAACTTGCTGACTTTGGCTCTGCGTCAATAGCCTCTCCAGCCAATTCTTTTGTGGGGACACCATATTGGTAAGTGAGTGAAAATGATATATTTATAGACTAGGCCTAAAAATGTATTATACATTTTAAGTTGCTGCAGAAAATGAAATGTTAGAATAGCAAATGTCCAAATTATATTCGTGTTTTAACTTACGCGTCTTTTTTTCAGTTTATAGCTTCTATGCATGTGTAGTAACTATTTTACGCTAAGCTAACGCATTTCGTTACATAGATAGTGTAACATAGTTACTACACATACGTAGTAGCTATAAACGGAAAAATAGGCATGTAGGTTAAACATTTCAGAGTTGTGAATCCAGTTCTTAGTTGTCCAAGCTAAAAACTAGTTGTGCAATTTGCTGAATAGTACTAAAAACAAATAATAGTGCAATCAGGGATTTACTTGTTGATAGAATAGTAAGACTTTTCTCCTTAGCACTAATATTCTGAAAAGACTGTTTATGTTTCATAGCTTTTTTTTTTTCTTTTCAGGATGGCCCCAGAAGTAATCTTAGCCATGGATGAAGGACAGTATGATGGGAAGGTGGATGTTTGGTCTCTTGGGATCACTTGTATTGAACTAGGTAACTCCACACACAGACATTTTGAAATATACAATGTAAATATGTTGTTTAGAATGGAATACAATATTGCTGCAATGATATCTGACCTTCCCTTGCTACAGTTTTGCAGGAAAGGGGAGTATTTACTGTTATTTCTTCTTTTAAAAAAATAGTACCATTACAATCAAATAAACGCAAGATACCATATCAGAGCACTTGATTACCTCAAACGACCTTACTTGGTGGTTTGGCTATTGTGTTCAATTTTGTTTTATTTTAAAGCAGTAAAAATAAAAAATAAATAGGCAGCAGATTGTGATTGCAATAAGGATGTTCATGTTGCAAGACAGCAGTTTGATGATGTTTACTCTCCACAGCTGAAAGGAAACCTCCTTTGTTTAATATGAATGCAATGAGTGCCTTATACCACATAGCGCAGAATGACTCCCCCTCACTTCAGTCTAGTGAATGGTGAGTATCCCTCATGACTATCATAATGCTTCTTGCTCATCATTGGCATTGTGCTATTTCAGAATCTCACAATGACTTCCTTTTAAAGATCTGTGGCCAGGCATTCAAGTCTTATATTAGATGGGAAATCAGAATGGAAAGGTTAATAACAAACGGAAGTAATGCACGTTTGTAGTGCAACATGGGAAGTTTCTATAACATTATTTTTTATGCATTTCATGGAAATTGCAAGAAGATATTTCTTTTTAATTCTCTGTTAACGCCTCATGTAATTAATAGCTTATACTTAAAAAATGTTATGTGTGAATGTGTCATGGGTAAGCCAGTTTTGGGAATGTAGTGTCATTTTTACTAGGGAACAGAACATAAATTGGAATTCATGTATGTTGTGAATTGCATCGCTGGCCTGGGAATCCTGCTATTGTCTTATGAAATGGAAATGTCATTACACATGTTAAGTGATGCTGATGATTAGAGAGTACTGTACAATGTTATAATAAACAGACATGGAACTCATCTGATTATTCTCTGTTCATAGTGTAAAGTAGACCCTCTAGTTTTAATAACTTGGAACCAGGTCCAGTCCTCCATGCATACGTAAAACGCAGTCCGCATGGAAGAGGGGAATGAACTCCCTTGTCACTTCCCTCTGTCGTATGGTTAGGGCAGCAGTTACACTGTCGTAACACTGCCTTAAGTCTCCCGTGCGGATCAGCAGTCTCGTAAACTCAACCCCTACTATAAAAATTAAATACCACCCCGTCCATCTTACGGAGTTTAGGCAGGTGGAGTACGGATCTCCAGGCGTACACAACTTAGTTCCACTACCAGAAAAACACTCGACCTCAGAAAGCAGATCGTGAAGTATGGTGTCGTACGGACGTCTGAATCCGGCCCTGGATGGTTACATTTCTAACTTGCCGCTATTGTGCACATAGCACTTCCTATTATGTTTTACACGCAGTGTCCTATAGATTGTAATTCCATACATAGGAGCTGGTTAGGTGTGGATAGATCCGCACTAGGCCACCTCTTTCTAACTAAACTACTCTGTAGGCAATCTACGTACCTTACTGGTACATAGATTGTGTAAATTAAACACTCCACATGCGTAGTAGGTCATTTCGGAAGATTACTTGCTTAATCCAGAGCTGCTTAAGCATGATTCAGGTCCATAGACTCAGCGTTTTGCTGTGGTATGTTCACATTAAATAGAACATTTATTTTTGAATAACCCTCCCCTTCTGATGTCACATGACCTACTGAGCACTGTGTAACTAGCAGTCATATTTTTTTGCCTAGAAGATGATGTATTATCTCTGAGGGACAGATATTAATAATATCTTTGTAATCAGTGAGTTCTGATGTTTTTCTAGACATTTAAGTAATAAGTTGTTTTTTGTAAGAAATCTAGATGCCTTTAATATCTTCATTGAACTTCTCAACGAGATGTTAAATCCTTATCATTTATGGCCAACTTTAAACTACTTAATAAAAGCAAAGCGAATACGTTTTTATACCACTTCTATTACAGGTCGGACTATTTTCGGAACTTTGTAGATTCATGTCTCCAGAAAATCCCTCAAGACAGACCAACATCAGATGAGCTGCTTAAGGTATATAGATGTTTCTCTGTTGTGCTTTGCCCTGTCAGTTCCTTTTCTATACCAGTTATGCTTTATTGCAGAATGTTTGCTGTAAAGTTCTAGGACATATGGGACAGAATTTAGCCTGGCCAGGCCTTGTTTCCCATCCACCGCTTTACCTCTATTAGGAGTACATTAGGCTTTTTACTGCTCTGGGGACCTGTTGTGAGGTGGGGACTTATCAGCTCTTAGTATTAGGGTACTGGAAGTTGTGCTTTACCAGTCCTAAATATTTGTATTTGATAAACGACTCTCTGGGGGAGGTATTATTACACACTCATCATTAAGCCAATTGCATCACATTTATTCTGCTTTTGTTTGCTATGTTGTTATATGTGGGAAACATTGAATATATTTATTTTGCAGCACATGTTTGTCTTGCGTGAGCGACCGGAAACAGTGTTAATTGACCTGATACAGAGGACAAAAGATGCGGTCAGAGAGCTGGACAATCTACAGTACCGTAAAATGAAGAAGCTGCTGTTTCAGGAGGCCCATAATGGTCCCGCTGTAGAAACCCAGGAGGAGGAAGAGGTAAAATCACCCTGAGAGGCCCTTAAAGCCAGAATTTAATAGGATTATAGGTTTTAACTAACAATAATTACACATTTGAAAGTGTACTTTAAATAGTAACTCATTGGTTGATTACAGGAAAAAAAATATACTTTTTATTGCACCCAAGATGATAAATATTTAATTTCCACAACATTGTTTGGTAATATCTGTTGTGTGTTTGATTTTGTGACTGTTAAGGTTCATTATATCCTTATTGACCATCTCTGCTGTATCTACTTTTTTATCACTGGATGCCTCCAGTTTACCTGCTCGTTATATTTCAAACTGGCCCATCTCTTCTGGAAGTGCAGATCGGATTGTATTGAAATAGCAAAACATATATAGAAGTCAAATTACTCCTATTTGTAAATGAAAAGCCCAATCTAGTGCTCGTTTGCTTTTTTTTTTTTATAAGCTGATTTTTCATTTAATTTTCTTCTAAGGAGCAAGAACATGGAGTTGGCAGAACAGGAACGGTGAACAGCATTGGTAGTAACCAATCTATACCTAGCATGTCTATTAGTGCCAGTAGCCAAAGCAGTAGTGTGAATAGTCTTCCAGATGCCTCGGACGACAAGAGTGAACTGGACATGATGGAAGGTGATCACACCGTGATGTCAAACAGCTCTGTCATTCACTTGAAGCCAGTAAGTGTAAATTTTGTTATACATATTTATTTGTTGTCCATATATTATGGATGTAAGTTGGTGCCTTTGTCTCAGTTTAAAAAATGTAGCTCCCTAATGACCATAGAGGGAAGGTCTCCTGTGATAAAATCCTCAGCATGTTTACTAAGTTATAAAATAATTGCCAATCTTGTTTATTGTGTTTAATACTTATGTTACTTACTATTTGTATTATTTTTATTTTTTTGTAAAGGAGGAAGAAAATTACCCTGAAGAACCTGAATCTAGAATGCGGCCATCTGAACCACAGTCTCCTCCCCAAGTTTCTCGCCATAAGTCTCACTACCGAAATCGAGAGCACTTTGCCACAATACGTACAGCCTCGCTGGTATGTTCCTATTTACTATTTACTCTGTGGTTGGTCTATGATAAACATAAAACCATGCCCTGGGATACTTTAGATGAGAGCTAATCATGTACTGAAGTCTCCATCTGTCCGTAACTGTACATAAGTTATTTGCCCTGTCAGAGCTTAGTGGTACATCAGTCAGGAAATCGCAGGGCTGTATACATTTGTCATATCGTTGTTGGGCGCCTTATAGATCTTTGAAATCTGATAACTAAGAATATAAAGGGTTCCTGTTGCATCTGATTTGTAGTGTTTGGCTCAGTGAAACCGCTTAATAAAATGGTGTCTTAGCAACCCTGATCTTGCCAATATCACATATTGCAAATGCACATTAAAAAAATGCTTATTTTTTCACATTGTTGTTTGGATGGTTCTTATGGGAAGCAAAATATCATTCCATTTGACATTTTTAAAGGTGACGAGGCAAATCCAGGAGCACGAGCAAGACTCAGAGCTGCGGGAACAGATGTCTGGCTACAAGCGCATGAGGCGGCAACATCAGAAGCAACTGATGGCGCTGGAGAACAAGCTGAAAGCAGAGATGGATGAACATCGGCTGCGGCTGGACAAAGATCTGGAAACGCAGCGCAACAACTTTGCAGCAGAAATGGAAAAGCTTATAAAGAAACACCAAGCAGCCATGGATAAAGAGGTGAGTTACCGGATCTTTACCCTCTACTGGACACATGGAACCCATACAAAACTATCAGTCATACATGACCTTAATTCACATTTTTCTTCTATAAGATAACCAAATTACTAGATAAATAATTAGTAGAGGCTTTATAGTCCTTATACTGGAGTAGAGGGAAAACTTTCTTTGTTTAAGGGATTGATTACTTTATATTACGTTATAGTTAAAGCTGATGGCAAACGAAGAAAAGAAATTCCAGCAGCACATCCAGGCCCAGCAGAAGAAGGAGCTGAACAGCTTCCTGGAGTCACAGAAGCGAGAATATAAACTGCGAAAGGAACAGCTGAAAGAGGTATACTGTAGTCTGCATTAAGTTGTGGTCATTGCCCCATTTTTCATTCATTATCACCATGTTCTCGACGTGTTACAACTGCAATTTTATTTTATTTTATTTTTTACTTTCCAGGAATTAAACGAAAACCAGAGTACTCCAAAGAAGGAGAAACAAGAGTGGCTGTCAAAGCAGAAGGAAAATTTCCAGCATTATCAGGCGGAAGAAGAAGCCAATCTCCTGCGACGTCAGAGGCAATACCTAGAGTTGGAGTGCCGCCGTTTCAAGAGGCGGATGCTGCTTAGTAGGCACAACCTGGAACAGGATCTGGTTAGAGAGGTATGTTATGAATGCTGATGTCTTTTCCTCACTAATGAAAGACTGAACTAAGGAACTGGGACTGAATCCAGATATCCCTGATGCCAGCATGTGTAAAATGCCCTCATTTATTTATTTACTGACAGGTTTTTGATCTAGTGCTTTACAATTTTAACAATCATTGCAACAATACTGGGTGGTCATACAGACTGGGTAGGTCAGAGGGCCCTGGACCGTGTTTACACTTAAGTGACGAATCTCTGTGCGTATTTGTACGATCCGCGAAACTGCGCATGCCCAGAACCCAAATATACGCACTGAAATCATGGCCACCTGATTTACAAACACTGACGTCAGACTTAGGACTGATGTGGGCATGGGCACGGAACGAGTCCCGCATGTGTGGCTAGAGGGGCAAGCTTCTTAATTCAAATAAGCTGCACATGGGCTACTAATGGACAGTATGGGTGTTCAACAGTTAGGACTAATTTACAAGTAGGGGGGCCTTGTGTACACTAAGTTAAGGTAGCCCTCGTCCCCTTATTTAGTGTGAGGCCATGTGTTATCACTTAGTTGAGGCACACCTGCTGCATGTTTTTAATCAATAGATTTTTTTTTCTAAGTGAAATAAATAAAGGTTCGTTTTTAAAATCCTGTGCTGATTTTACGTTTTGTTCAAGACTTTAACCTTGTAAAGGTAGCCATTTTTTGTGTTATTTTTGTTATTAAACACCATTACGGTTACGTATTTAACTGTATTGGTTGCTTGTGTTGTTTATCTTTAAATTTTAATTTTTAAATGTTTATGAAAAACTATATGTAGAGGATCATTGTATTTCTAACTTCATGCAGTATGCATTTATGTGTTTTGTTAAGTATGTCATGATTCTTTCTTTTTAAAGTTTTTAAAATAACAAAAAAAATGTTTTCAGAATCATAAACAGGGCGTTGAGTTACGCATCTTTGAATCATAACCAATTCTAAGCACCTTAAACGTACAGCTAATAAAGTCCACACTTACCTAAATATTCACAGCATAGACCTAAGTCCGCATGGACCTAAATATACACAGCATAAACCGTAGTCCACATGTACCTAAATATACACAGCATGTACCTAAATATACACAGCATAGACCTTAGTCCGCACTTACCTAAATATACACAGCATAGACCTAAGTCCGCACGTACCTAAATATACACAGCATAGACCTAAGTCCGCACATAGCACTCCCGATACGGGGAGTGGTTAATCAGGTTCTTTAATTTCTCTGAACCGGTATTGCGGATTTTTCACGTGCGTGTATTTAGGTAAGTTCACAAGCTTCCAAATGTCGCAAGTATGCATGTGGGCAGTGTTTCCAGTACAAACCTGTATTCTCGGTGTCCATACTTCTGTACTAGAAGTCTTTCTGGCGCTGTGGTGGAATGCATACTTGGCTACGGAAGGAAGGAGGTTAAATATTACAGTAATGGCATGTTTAAGCCCTAACACCTTCTAGACATCCGAGCCATCTCCATTTTAAAGTGAGGAAGACTTTAAGATTTTAAAGTAGTGTTCAGTGATTGTGTGTGAGGGGCCTAGCAGAAGTGGAGGTCAGGGACCAGTCCCTATTTTTTATATATTCTAATAAGCAATTTAGCTTGTGTGCTAATTACAGAGAGAGTATTGTGGTAAATCAATATGGATAGAACAAGAAAAACTAAGGGTGCTGAGATTAGATGCATCCAGACTTGCTCACATGCGTTGCACTAGTTATTAGATTGCACATTTTTATGTGTTTTATGTGAGTTTACATTTTGTTTACTTATTGGATTACAAAATTTAAAACCTCTTTAGTTTAATATAATAATAATTTATAATAGTTTACTTCAAAGGACCAATAAAACAATATTGTGACAGTACTATGTTTACACTTTATGGTGCTGACTCAGAGTTGCACTTCCACCTTTTTTTAGGTGCAAGTGTAGACCTGAGCAATACCATGTTGAATTGTAAGGGGAGACAAATTTACATTGTGAAACCAGAATTAGAATTAAGAGGTAACATTTCTTAGTTCAATTCTATTTTATAGAATAAACATAAAGCTATGCAGTATGAGTTTTATGTGTAAAAGTAAACTATTTTTCCTGCATGCCAAAGATTTTAAATTAATGAACACCCCTTACTTTGAAAAATGGTTTAGCCGAGCTGTACACTTGCACCTAAAAAAAAAGGTGTAAGTGCAACTCTGAATCAGCCCCTATGTTCTAAAAATGTATTATATGTACTTATTATTAATTATTTAATCCCCCTCTCCATTTAAATAAACCAAAACTGAAAAATTCTCCTGATCTGTAAATTAAAATGTCTCCTTTCATCTGCATGTTTCTTGGTGGATGTACTTAAACAGGGTTCTTTGCTTTATTTTGTAGGAGCTAAATAAGAGACAAACCCAGAAGGACCTGGAGCACGCCATGTTGCTGCGGCAGCATGAGTCTATGCAGGAATTAGAGTTTCGCCATCTAAATACCATACAGAGGATGCGCTGTGAGCTTATAAAGCTACAACACCAAACTGAACTCACAAACCAGCTGGAGTACAATAAGAGACGCGAGCGGGAGTTAAGGCGCAAGCATGTCATGGAGGTCCGACAGCAGCCCAAGAGTCTCAAGGTACCAGCTATAGAGTATTGTTTACATTGGTGGCCATGTTCATGCTCCTCTGCTGTATTTTTGTCTTCTTATTTTTTCCACTTGTTGCTAATAATAGTCATAAATGTTTGGGATTTCTGACACATGCTGACAAACCGGTTAGTGCCCTTTTTCCGCTTTTGCATCGGTTCTTCTCTCAGGGCCTGATGCAGACCTGGGAGCATCCTGAATGCCATACATATATGCAAAACACTGACAAGAAACCGCACTTTAACTCCTTCAAATAAGTCAGATCCTCCAAATTAAGGAGGTGCTTGGTAGAGAGTCAGTACATTCATTATAAGTTTAGAAAAATAAGAAACCATATAGGCTCAGTTTTTTGGAGCTATGTCTGTTTGGTATCTTATCTGCCATACATATATCACAGAAACTGGGCGGCATACATGTGGTCTAAAGGAGAGCGTAACCGCAGCTAACTAAGAAAGTATGGCAGACAAAGCAGCCAAGCTCAGTGCCGTCACATGACTTCTAATCACGTGAAGTGAAGAGTAATTCACTGCAATCTATGGACTGTATTTAGACCTAATAAAAGCAGGGTGATTACGCATTCAGAATGCGCAGGTCCCTAATGGGAGCGAATAGCACATGCACAAGGGGTGGGTGGGTGGAAGTATTTAAATTGCACAGTAAGTGGCCCAGTGGTTGATGCCTCTACGTACGGCCCAGTATTACAAACGTGACCCTTATGCATACAGCTATGCTTGTAAAAGTTACGGTAGGATTCTGGATTTGTAAGCTCTGTACCTGCAAGGTAAGTGCAGGGGGAGCAAACTACCCTCTAAAAATTCTATATGAATCAACTTAAGAGCTGCTACCGGGATCTGGTCCGATATGCTTATGACTAAAAGTATGGTCAGGAATGATTGAAATGATCTTATATTATGCGTACCTGCCTTCCAGTCTGGATCATGGGCAGCTGCATGAGC
>WWET01000512.1:541878-573290 GCA_011038615.1 Limnodynastes dumerilii
GGAAAAAAGGTTGTCAGAAAGGAATTCAATAAGGAGTAAGATTGTATTAACAATACTATTAACACGCATTCTAATATGTTGTCTCTACTGAATTAAGCCTCCCCTCAAAGACCTTTATTGAAACTTTATTTTTAAAGCATAGACAGATTTAGCTAATTTGCTGCTGGATGCATCAGATATACATTGCAATTTTTAAGTTTTACCCTTAACTGGTTAAGGGCTACTACCATCAGTTGGGCTAAATCATTCAACAGAAATAAACTGATCTGACGTTTTTGCCACATGCTAAAGTAAAACAGGAAAAAGGAGTTTGTTTCATAATCTTAAGGTCCAAAATCTTTCCATCTTGTTCAAGTCTGGCCAACCTGTGGCTCTCAAAGTGGTGTGAAACATAAATTCCCAGCATGCTTTGTCATGTGTCCTGTACATATGCAGTTAAAGCATGCTGGGATTCATGGTTTAACACCTGGAGAGCCTGAAGTTGGCCAGGCTAGCCTCTAGGTGGTGAATGAATAAGGCAGGCCAATGTTCTCGGGCACATTCACTTCAGATATAGTACCAACTGATGGTCAGTGTGAAATAGGTCAAAATTGATTCTGTATTTTCCTTTGCAATGCATACCTGTTACCCCTGACAGTACCAAATTAAGGAAAACAATATTTAATCACAGTCTGTCATGTTCATTATATATTCTTGTTGCATTTCCCGCTCCTGGCATGTTTCAGAATTTTTATTTGCACATTTATTTGTAGAAGTTACAAGAATATATATTTTTAAGTTTGAAACTTTATTCACTTTACTCTGTACACTCCCACTGTTTTAAACATCTGGAAAAAAGCAAACACACACAATTTTCCCCCTATTTTAGTGAAGACACGTTTGGTTAAGAATGCCATTATTTAGCTATAACATGAATGCACACCCGCAGATACCAGGTATTAGTAAAACTTCTGTTCTCACAAAATACTAAATATGGTAATACTTTATTAGAGTGCGTTAATCTAAAATGTAGGATGTGCGATTAGCAGAAGTACACGAGTCCCAGTAGAATCATCTGCGGATAACTAGAGGTATAGATTTTAGTGGTACGTGTTCTCTTTGGAGCAGCTAATGATTCAAACCAACAGTCCTGTGTTTGTGCACTTTGTAGTGTTTATGAAAAGTAATTAGAGACCACTGATGCTAGCATCTGAAACACTGAAGAACAGGGTTAATGGGAAATTCTTGTAACAGTTTATCATTTCACCAGGAGCTAGTGACCTTATTGAGCCACAAAGTGAGGTGTTGGCTGATGTTTCATGAATGTTTCATTAAATTGCTGCTTACAATGGGCATAGGCAACACATACTTGTAGAAGTTGCTGAGGAATTAAACCATCTTCTGCAGCAGTGTCTATTTTGCACATACTCTTCTGGGAAAGTTGATCCTATTTTGTTAAGTTGACATTCAAGATGACTTATGATGTCCCTAGGTGTAGTTTAGCAACAGTAATTAAAGCCTACAGAATGGATCATAGTTAGTACATAATGTGTAAGATCTTGAAATGTATCGTTTTCAAGATGGAATATTTGATGCTCCAATGTAAGAAATTGGAAGCCAGATTGTTACGATGGTAACTGAAAAGAACTGTTTATTACTATATAGTAAATGTGGGTCTTTACACTAGTAGATGATTCCACTTTGCCACTCGATAATCATAAACCCCAACGCCGTGCCTTATTGCCTCTGCTTAGCAAAAACCTTTTCAAGGCCACGATTGTAACAACTGATCATACCACAAGCGTTTCCCTTCAGGGAATACATCTAGTTTTATTTTTCTATCTACCACATGGCTAGAAACCAGGCTTTTGACACAGCTAAGCCTGATGCGGGAGTTAACATCTTCAACGTTCTGAAAGTGACTTAAAGTACACGGTGTAATAAGTAATCAGATTTTCCATATTTAGTCATGCACATATTTTAACTGCTTGAAATCATTTTTATACAACTGTCATTTTACCAATATGAATAGAATGGGTGTGTGCAATGTTTTCTTCTTTAAATCTTCCTGTTTATAGCATTAAAGGATTGTAAATGTCAACTAAAAACTTTGTATAACAGATCAGCACAATATTTACACACATGTCCATCATATTCTACTGGTATAAGTTACTGCGGGTGTGCATTTCATCTGCAGTGTGGTGTGCCCACTCCACTGCCTGCTGGGGTCTTGTACAGTGAGGTATCTTGTACAGTGTAATGTCAGTATTCTGGTATTCCTCTGGTTTCACAATATATTATATAACCTGTATTAATTGTATAGATTGTGCATTTAAAGCTGTTACCAAGTTGTCAGAAAAGGAGAGAAAATAAATCCTATGTAATATTTTGTTTGTAATTATCCTTTGTATCATAGCAAAGGAAATGTTTAAAAATCAACTGTAATAAAGTAATTTTAGTACACATTCAGAGTGTTTCATTGCTACATTTTTGTTAATTACGTTGTGACATGAAGTCTGCAGTTCAGTAACCAGTGTCCTTTGTTGTGTGCTGATCCACTTGCTTAGCTAGCTAAGTGCTGCACTTTCCAGTTTGTATCATTTAAAACAATGAATTTACATGTCGTGTGATTGTGTTTTTAGAAGTTGAATGCACTGACATAAGTATCCTTATCATTACTTGATGCAACCATATCTAAAGACAGCTACAAAAAAGAAAAGGGAGCTTATAAAATACATACTGAGAGATAACTGCTCTGCTACTTACAAATACATTGGGTTAGGTTTGATATAAGATTTGTGGCATTTTGGAAGTTGCAATTACTTTTACAAAAGTAATTTCTTCTTGTTGAAATGGGAATTATTTACCTACATTGTCCAACATTACCCCTTCCATTAGGTACACAACACTCCGCTCCTGTGCTTCCAACTCTCACTCACCTGGTTTTAATGAATTAACTGCTATTTGAAAAACATTATTCTCTTTAACAAAGGTGGTTACCATAGTAACTAACAGTTCGAAGCTCAGGAGCAGAGTATGTTGTACCTGATGGAATGGGCGTTGGAGGGTCTGCATTGTACATGACTTGTTGCTTTATTTTTATTGAACAGCGATTCACAATGAGCAGTCACCTGGTGTATGACCTTTTCCAGCTAAACATCTCCTCTTCAAGGTCTTTGTACACAGATAGCTCTCGCCTCTGTAAGGTTGGCCTTCTTCTGCGGCTCATCATGTTAGAACTTCTCCGTCTTGTCAACCACTTTGTCTTTTCTTCTGTTCGAAAAAACTCTGTCATGGATCTAAAGTAGTCTAAGGTAACTTCATGACTCCATGCCACAGGGGAGTCTGTTAAAAACCCACAATGACCTCCATAATGCGTCAACAACAGTAGAAAATAAGGGTTTGTCCTGAAAAGCTCAATGGGGAGGCTGGTCTGTGGTGGTCCTCGAATAGGGTCATCTGAGCTACAGATGCAAAGAACAGGCACAGCGACTTCATCCACGTCACGTAGGGGCTCATTGCACTCCCAATATCTGTCCCAGTTTATCTCTTCATTCTTACGCTGGCAGTGTAAAAGCTCATGGAATTCTTGTAGTGAACTAGAATTGAACAGCCTCCCCGTAGGTAAAACTTCTCCTAAGGCTGTAGAATATCTGCAATGAGAAATGATCAGTGCTTATCTTTATAACACATGAGTAAGCTGTCTAAGTAGGTACATTGTATAAAATACAAGCTGTAAACCATAGCAGACCACACATACCCCAGCAACCAGATTAAGGGGTCAGGCTCCTCCACATTATTTGGAGCATGCACTGTCTATCTTTGAAATGGATAACAGGTTCTATATGGTAAAGCTCAGATCCAGCAGCCCTTGCAATGGGCTCTGCCAGGGAATCTCTGTGTCCTGAATGGCTCCCAGGGTCCCCCTGTCACTTGGCACCCGATAATAACTTATGGTACATCCATTGAACAAAACTCTATGGCTATGGACATAAACCTTTTTTTTTTTTTTTTTTTTTTCTTCTAAGCTTTGTTTTTATAAAAACAAGCTTTGTTTTTATACAAACAAGTGACAGTGAAGTGTGAGTTCACAATTATTTCTACACAGCAGCACACATCTGTCATTGGAATGCAGGGAGCAGTAAAGTAATCTTTATTACTATGGTGTCCATTCTGTGTAAATAGGTGTGTGTTTGTCCAATAAGCAAAAGAACCTTCTACTTCAAAGAGTAAGTAAGGGAAATTCATTATATGATCTGTATGCACTTTAGTGGATAGAGACTCCTATATGACAGAAATCCCAAGTGTTTTATTGTCTGATTGTAACATGTCATATAAAGTAAATTTCTTGTGTTGTATTAAACATCGCAATCTCAGAGTGCCAACAACTTCCAGCCGATAGATCCTTCGGCTGTACAGCAGGTTCACAGACACCCCTATGAGATGAATATATCAGCTTGACATGTACAGACCATGATGTGTAACATGACACACAAAATAAAACAAAGGTACTACTGCTATTCTACAGCATCGTTCTGTTATAATTACGTCCCTTCTGGAAACATTCCAGTGATTTTATTAGGTTAATACAACAAATTATATTATTTTTATCTGGATCTTCAGTTACAACATGGGTCAAAAATATAAGCAAACAGTGTGTTCATGTTCCATAGAACAGATGAGAAAGAACAATCACCTCATGCCATACATTTAGGTACATTTTGACGGAGTAGCATGTCAAGGTGTCTATAACATCTGATTGGATGGATGACACTGACTTCTGACATAGTTATGTGTCAAGCTGCATTATACATATTACATTAAACCATCTGAAATAATCTTCAAAGCAGAATGTTACCATTTTCATATTACCTGCTAATAAGTACTTTTTGATAGAGCAGTAGAGCCCATGCATACAGCCAAGGAAGCTTGGTCTCAAACCACTCCTGGCAGCGAAAGACTGGAGAAATGCAAGATGCAGCGGTCAGGTAGCTGGATGAACCACACTCTCCTAGATAGGAAAGCAACAGTCCAGACCCCAATCCTTCACTGACTGCAAACAGCAAAGCAGTTGGATGTCTGAAACGAATATAATTAACGGCTTCCTTTAGGTCTCCTGGTTCCCCAAAATCCTGTAGTTTACGTGTAGTCAATGGACAATCATTTTGTCCTCGTCTGTTAAAAATGACTGGATAGTAGCCTTCTGCTAAAGCCCGTAGACAAAGATGCTGAATGTTTCTGGTCAGACTCACAAAAGGGTTTGGGATGACCAGAAGCAGTGGTGGGTTGCCTATGGAATTTGTTCCTCTTCTTGTCTTTGGATTTTGTATTGGTCCCACAACCCAATCCAAAGCAACAATACCATCATCTGTTAGCTGCAGGTGTTCCCTGGCTAAGTCCAGCAGCTTATCAGCTGGTAGTAAGTTTTGAATAAGTGTCTGAAGATTTGGCCATCTGCTCCACCACCAGCGAGTGGGTTCAAGCTGTGGTAAACGCTGAATATCTTTTAGAAGCCAATGGGCAAGCGCTGATTGTTTGCATATAAGCTGATACCCTCCAGGAAAAGAGTCCCAGGAGCCTCCAAAAACATCTCCAAATGAATTGTCATCTTCTTCCCCGGCACAGTCTTCATTTTGCTTTGTCGTCCCAAATATGACCTTGGAAAGATAAGCAAGAAGAACTTTAATGGCGGAACACACGCTCCAGAATAGGCCTTGTACTGAAAGCATTAGATGTTTGTCACTTCACAGCTGATCTTTTTCTTTCTGATTTGTTATCCTTGAACTTTTTACCCACACAAAGGTTTTCTATCTCTTTGCTTAGCAAGAGTTTTATTTATTCAAGTGCTTGGCTCAGGATTGGCTGCATGGTTCAGAAAAAGGCTGAATTGTTTCTTTGACATGTTTAAACAGTGATTAGTGTTTGTCTGCAAATGAAAACTTCAGCTATGTCCCTGGTGCCAGTGATTATAAGAAATGACCTATTAGAGACACAAATGATACCTTTTAATGAAATTATAAATACATGATTGCAATGGTAATTTAATATCAATTTACTTACTATTAGAGCAATACAAGCATAAAGGCAAAATAAATATATTTAGAAAATGTTTTTCTTAAACACAAAGATGGGTAAATCAGAATTCATTTCTGCAGGATTCAAACGGTGAATGTTCTAGTTGGCTGTGTTTGTACTTTTCTTTTGGGACAAATTGTTATTTTAAACCTTATTTGTTTTAATGTCCTATGTCACTTGCAGTTCCCTATAAGTCAGTTGGACTTGGAACTTGTATAAATCAGCTCTTTTAGCTGTTCCATATCAATGGGAAGCACATAAATAAACTTTAATTTACAGCTGTTCTGTTCAGGTTTCAAATAATAAGATGGCTTGTGATTGGAAAGAAACTTACCTGTCTGTATACGTTTTGTTTTTATTTTTTTTACTGACCATGAATGAGGTGTACAAGGAAATAGGGTATGGCTATATGGAGACGTGGCAATAAGCCAAACTATTCTAGTTGTTCCTAGCCAATTCATTTGGGTTCCGTTTGCTGCTCCGATAATTGCTTTTTCAAAATGCAATTCATTAATGGGGAAAGGGGATAACTAACCACACAGATTGGAGATCAAGATATCATTACACTGCTCTATATCAAATGGGTGCTACCTCCGGAGTATACATGCAATAAAATAAAGGGAATTGAGGTGCACTGTGTAATTCTATATTAGAACGTAGAGATAGAACTAGTAATGGGTCAATTTTTTATGCTCAAAAGATGGCCAGTGTGTGTCCCGTTACACAGTACATCAGCCAGTTAATTACATTGATAATTGTCCTAAAAAAAATCTCAATTGCATTGCTGAAGTATGATGTATAAATATAAAAAATTGACAAAGACCAGTGCTATCTAGCCTTTCTAGTTACAACCAAAACATTATATAATAAAAACAAAAAGATATAAAATTATTTTTTTAAAGCCTTCCAGATTCTTTTCAGATATAAAAATATATATTTATTTAATAAGTCAATCTGGTACCAGAAAATATAAAAATACAAAACAAAAATGATGTAATTGCACTGTGCTTACACATCTTTTCTAATATATTGAAATTTAAAGCTGCAGTCACTAGCTCTTCTAAACTATAGATTGATATTAAAGTGCTTTTAGAGAAGACTTTGGGATAGGCATAAAATCTCACTCTGTTTTCAGCCGGTATATACCTGTAACTTCAACTGATAACGATATAGAGCTCCATTTACTAAATGGTGAAACCTTCGTTTTCAGTAGATAAAGACCATTTTCACCCGAGAACGGTCTTTATCGCTTTAGAAACGAAGGCTTTACCATTTACAAAGCTATGATTAATAGCTGCAGCACCCCCGATCGCAGGCCCGCTCTGATGAATGCGGGAGGGTTGATGGCAATATTGACAAAGTGTTAAAATCTGCTCTGACGCATTAAATTAAGCGACCTGAAGATGGCATTAGGGTAAGTATTCCAGCGGTATCCCCATATATCCCCGTTTTCCTTCTCCTATATATCGGGAGACCGCTGGAATAAAAAACCAAAGTGTATATCCTAGAAAAAAAATGATTACAAAAAATATTTACAGTTTTTGTTTTCTTTTTTTAATTAAATAACAATTATTATTTTTTTTTTTTAAGGCAAAAGAAACTGTTAAAATTTACCTGTCCCGGCGTCGCATATGCCTCAGAGTCCCACGCACGCGCAGTGGTGTTTGCCTTTTGGGACTTTACATTTTTAAAGTCCCAAAAGGCAGCTACTGCGTATGCGTCGGCACTTCGGCTTCGAGCAGCGCCGAATGATGTCAGCAAAATTTCCTGCAGATCAATGTGGGACCTCGCCAGAGGGGTAAGTATTAGTATGTAATAGGCACATAGGGCCTGATCCAGAACAACGATTCGAAGAGAATTTACGCGTGGCGGAGACGTAAAATCGCAGTTTTGAACACACTGCGCATGCGCACCATAGAAAATACGCACATTAACGTAGCGTAATAGTGAACGTATGGGCCATTCACGTATGTGTCACGTAAATACTTACGTGTGGGCGTGCCAATTTTACGTTACTCCAAAATACGTGTGAAATACGTGAAGTAGGCGGGGGGTGGTATTTAAAGTGTACGGTATGGGCGTGCTTAGCTGCGTAAAGTCGTTCAGCCCATACGTACGTGTGCGTATGACTGCGGTTACGTTGGAAAAAGTTAAGGTAGGGTTTGGAAAGCGTATCTTGACAAAATACGTCCGTGCAAGGGGTGTGCCGAGGGGAGTGTAACGAATTTACGCGTACGAAAATACGCTCCGCGAATAAACGTACGGGACACGTAGTTCTGGATCTACCCCAATGTTGCAAGGCTCACTGTGAGGTGCAGCAAGCCTTGCTTACATGACTAGCGCTCGATGCGCTAATCATAGTAAATGGACCCCATAGTTAGTTCTTTCCTCCTTTGTGCCTAGAAACACACAGAACTTAAACCAAAGTTTAATAACTTTCACTTTGCGATTGTGCAGACCTTTGCGTCACAGTAAAGTTTGTCTATTTCCCCCCTGAGAAGTGCCACAATATTCTGACAAAGTTACATGGTTGATGTACGTAAAAAGTGAACCGAAATTATTCTAACTCACACAGCCTCTGACTTCAGGGATAAAGCCTGGTGCCATAGAGTTTTATAATCCAGTCCAGTTGTCACGTCCATATAAAGCCTTTTGTCTTCAGATAGACACGGCAACTTCTCATTTGTCCCCTTATTGACAACACCAAATTGCTCTCAATAAATATAAGCAATAGAAGGCAGTTGTCGCAGTGCTACCGGATAATGCCTCCACTAAAACCCCCCCCCCCCCTTCAAAAGTTTCTAATAGCACATTGTCTTTGCTAATCGCGTTAGAAGACTAATGGATGATTAGAAAACCCCTGAAAACCCTTGTGCAATTATGTTAGCACAGCTGAAAACGGGTTTGCACGTTAGAGAAGCTATAAAACTGGCCTTCCTTTGAGCTAGTTGAGTATCTGGATCATCACATGTGTGGGTTCGATTATACTCTCAAAATGGCCAGAATAAGAGAACTTTCATGTGAAACTCGACAGTCTATTTTTCTTTTTAGAAATGAAGGCTATTCCATGCGAGAATGCCAAGAAACTGAACATTTCCTACAACGGTGTGTACTACTCCCTTCAGAGAACAGCACAAACAGGCTCTAACCAGAGTAGAAATAGAAGTGGGAGGCCCCGATGCACAACTGAGCAAGAAGACAAGTACATTAGAGTCTCTAGTTTGAGAAATAGACGCCTCACAGGTCCTCAACTGGCTTCATTAAATGGTGCCAACAAAACAACATTGTCAATGTCTACAGTGAAGACGCGACTCTGGGATGCTGGCCTTCTAGGCAGAGTGGTAAATAAAAAGCCATATCTGAGACTGACCAATAAAAGGAAATATTAATATGAGCAAAAGAACACAGACATTGGACAGAGGAAGATTGGAAAAAAGTGTTATGGACAGACGAATCGAAGTGTGAGGTGTTTGGATCACACAGAAGAACGTTTGTGAGACGCAGAACAAGTGAAAAGATGCGTAGGTAAGTGCATTCTTTACAGACCGCACACAGCGTGTCCCGTAAAATGAGGCGGCGTAATGCCCCCTCAGGGCATTATTAGTCAGAAGTGGAAGGGGGGGGAGGCGGAGAGGTGCAATGTCCGTACGGACATTGCACAGACACATAAGGTAGCCCTAAGTGCCATAAGGTACCTAAAAATGGGAGGCGGGTCGGGGGATGGAAGAGTGAGTTAGGTGTGCATGTGCACGCATCTAACTCACTCCTAAGTGTGAATCAGGTCCTAGGATAGGAAAGTTACACCTGGGCTAAACCATGTTGATTTCAGGGGAGTCATATTTCATCTGTTGCAAACAGTAATAAAGACCATTTTCACCCGACCACTGGAATACAAAACCAAAGTGTATATCCTAGAAAAAAAATTATTACAAAAGATATTTACAGTTTTTGTTTTCTTTTTTTTATGAAATAATTTTATTTATTTATTTTTTTTAAAGGTAAAAGAAACTGTTAAAATTTACCTGTCCCGGCGTCGCATCTGCCTCAGAGTCCCACGCACACGCAGTGGTGTTTGCCTTTTGGGACTTTACATTTTTAAAGTCCCAAAAGGCAGCTACTGTGTATGCGTCGGCACTTCGGCTTCGAGCAACGCCGAATGATGTCGGCAAAAAATCCTGCCGATCAATGTGGGACCTCGCCAGAGGGGTAAGTATTCGTATATAATAGGGACAATGTTGCAAGGCTCACTGTTAAGCGCAACAAGCCTTGTTTACATGACTAGCGCTCGATGAGAGAGAGAGAGAGACTCTACTACTTTTTCCTTGTAACTACAAGGAAAAAAAGAGGTCCGGCGCTCCAAACATACATTATATAACACTATGTGTCAGCACATAAATATAAAGGAGGTTTTGTTCACAATATAGCTATATTGGGTTAAGCTCACCTGCCCAGCATCAAGGCACCTCCTGTAGGTGATAGATAGATATAGATATATAAAAGTTTGGGGACACTTAGAAATTTCCTTATTTTTAAAAGAAAAGCACTGTTTTTTTCAATGAAGATAACATTAAATTAATCAGAAATACACTCTATACATTGTTAATGGGGTAAATGACTATAGTAGCTGCAAACGTCTGTTTTTTAAATTAATATCTACATAGGTGTATAGAGGACCATTTCCAGCAATCATTACTCCCGTGTTCTAATGGTACATTGTGTTTGCTAATCGCGTTAGAAGACTAATGGATGATTAGAAAACCCCTGAAAACCCTTGTGCAATTATGTTAGCACAGCTGAAAAGGGGTTTGCATGTTAGAGAAGCTATAAAACTGGCCTTCCTTTGAGCTAGTTGAGTATCTGGAGCATCACATTTTTTGAGCTAGTTGAGTATCTGGATCATCACATGTGTGGGTTCGATTATACTCTCAAAATGGCCAGAATAAGAGAACTTTCATGTGAAACTCGACAGTCTATTCTTCTTTTTATAAATGAAGGCTATTCCATGCGAGAATGCCAAGAAACTGAACATTTCCTACAACGGTGTGTACTACTCCCTTCAGAGAAAAGCATAAACAGCTCTAACCAGAGTAGAAAGAGAAGTGGGAGGCCCCAGTGCACAACTGAGCAAGAAGACAAGTACATTAGAGTCTCTAGTCTGAGAAATAGACGCCTCACAGGTCCTCAACTGGCAGCTTCATTAAATGGTGCCAACAAAACAACAGTGTCAATGTCTACAGTGAAGAGGTGACTCCGGGGTGCTGGCCTTCTAGGCAGGGTGGTAAATAAAAAGCCATATCTGAGACTGGCCAATAAAAGGAAAAGATTAATATGGGCAAAAGAACACAGACATTGGACAGAGGAAGATTGGAAAAAAGACGAATCGAAGTGTGAGGTGTTTGGATCACACAGAAGAATGTTTGTGAGACGCAGAACAAGTGAAAAGATGCGTAGGTAAGTGCAGTCTTTACAGACCACACGCAGCGTGTCCCGTAAAATGAGGCGGCGTCTCAGGGCATTATTAGTCAGAAGTGTGAGGGGGGTGGAGAGGTGCAATGTCCGTACGGACGTTGCACAGACACATAAGGTAGACCTAAGTGCCATAAGGTACCTAAAAATGGGAGGCGGGTCGGGGGATGGAAGAGTGAGTTAGGTGCGCATGTGCACGCATCTAACTCACTCCTAAGTGTGAATCAGGTCCTAGGACAGGAAAGTTACTCCTGGGCTAAACCATGTTGATTGCAGGGGAGTCATATTTCATCTGTTGCAAACAGTATTAGAGTTGAGGTGATGTTTCCTATCCCAAGTCTAAATAACAGTGCAATAGTAAAGCTGGTCAGTATCTGTGTGCAGTAAGCAATTCAAAGATATATCCNATGTTGATTGGAGTCATATTTCATCTGTTGCAAACAGTATTAGAGTTGAGGTGATGTTTCCTATCCCAAGTCTAAATAACAGTGCAATACAATACACCCCAAACTTTCTCAGTCCGAGGCACCCTTAAGGTCTCCATATTTTTTCAAGGCACCCCTAAGACAAAATAATTACCAAGCAGTGTTATTTTCAAAGTGTTTGAGTCAAAATAGCTTAACAACTATTTATTTAAAGACAGAAATACTTATTAAAATAGACATCAATATGTTTTAGTTTTTTAAGCAATCAAAGCTTTACAAATATAAACAGATCTTAGTGCATTTTCAAAGTGGTCAAAATAGCTTAACAACTATTTATTTAAAGACAGAAATACTTATTAAAATAGACATCAATATGTTTTAGTTTTTTAAGTTAAGCTAATGAAAATGTGATTGCTTGTTTGCAATATTACCTCATTCAGATAAGTCCCTACCTGCACTTAAAAATAAACTTCTCTAACACAGTACTTACCTCCCTCTCTTGCATTTGCCTATAAATTAATTAAAATTATTGATGGCAGGACACATCCACCTTTTAATACAACACAATCTATGTACCATAATAACAAATATAAGACTTACCGTCCCTCTCTCAGTTATAGGCTGCAAAGAAATTATTGGAGTACTGTCTGTTATTTCACCTGGAACACAGGGGTAGGCTGTTCTAGAACAGGTTTTCCCAAAAGCAAAATAAAATATATCTTATAAAAAATAAATAAAAACATCCCCCTCTATTCGCTTCATCATCTCAACCTCCCCATTCACTTCATCATCACCCCCTCCCCATTCACTTCATCATCACCCCCTCCCCATTCTCATCTTCTTCCCCATTCTCTTTATCATTTCTTTACCTCCTTCATCATCCCCCTCCTCTTCATTAGTTCCCACTCCTCGATGTCTTCATCAGCTCCTCCTTCCCATTCATCACCATACTATTATCATCTCCCCCTCTCCATTTATCATCTCCCAATTTTCATCATCTCCCCCTCCCCTATGTCAGTTCTCTATTTCCATCATCTCTCCTCCTGTGCTGTCCCCTTCCCCATCATCTCCTCCTGTGTTGTCCCCCTTCCCCATTATCTCCTCCTGTGTTGTCCCCCTTCCCCATCATCTCTTCCTGTGTTGTCCCCCTCCCCATGGATGTGGAGATTTCCATCATATCTT
Source organism: Limnodynastes dumerilii (assembly GCA_011038615.1). Lineage (NCBI taxonomy): Eukaryota > Metazoa > Chordata > Amphibia > Anura > Limnodynastidae > Limnodynastes > Limnodynastes dumerilii. Next base: position 555,006 of record WWET01000512.1, read on the forward strand.
TATAAATCTGATGATTTTAAGAAATTTCTTGTTGCCGAGTGGAAGGTGTATGACTATACAAATGGCCAGCATAGAGACACTCCGATTTTGTTTTGGGAGACAGCTAAGGCGGTGCTCTGGGGACAGATAATTTCCTTTCAAGGAAGGAGAAAAAAGGAATTTCACTTAAAGTATAAATCTCTTTATGAGGCCACAGTTTGCGCCTTCCGGGCGTATGCTGAGAACCCTAGTGATTCAAACTCTGATAAATACAAAGAGACCAGACAGCTTTTGGAGAGCTTTTTACTCTCTAAGGCCCAAATCAAGATGGATTATAATAAGAGTAAATTCTTTCGCTGGGGGAATAAACCGGGGAAACTCCTTGCAAATTTGGCTAAGGCACAGAGGACGAAGCACTCTGTTGTTAAAATTACTAACCCCTCCACTAATCAGACATATACTTCACTAAAAGACATACAAGCAGAATTCCATAATTATTATTCACAGCTGTATACAGCCACCCCTAATCACCCGGAGCGCAGAAGAGCACTCTTTAATAAACTAAATCTCCCTAAGCTCTCTCGGGAGCAGATTGAGTTATTAAATGCGGCTATCACGGAAAATGAAGTTTCCAAAAGCATAGCCACGTTGAATAATAATAAATCCCCTGGCCCTGACGGCTTATCAGCAGAATTCTATAAAATTCTTAAGACAGAGCTCACACCATCCCTAACTCAATTGTATAATACTTTGCACTCTGAAAATACACCTTACCCATCTTTTAATAAAGCCCACACTATTATCCTATTAAAACCAAACAAACCGGCGCATCTAGTAACATCCTATAGGCCCATAACACTCCTCAATCAGGACTTTAAGCTGCTTGCTAAAATTATGGCGAACAGGTTACAGTCCATCCTTCCAGATCTCCTAACTCCTCACCAGTTGGGATTTGTCCATGGCAGGCACTCAGTCAAGGCGGTGAGAACCGCGTTGGCAGCTCTGATTTCCTGTAGGCGGAATCTTGCTTCGGGTTCACCTGGGTTACTGTTAAGTTTAGATGCGGAAAAGGCATTTGACCAGGTTTCCTGGGCGCATATGCAGGACATCTTTGTTCATAGAGAGTTTGGGGACAAATTTACTAATTTTATTAAATTTATATATTTGGAACCAAGTACAAATTTATTAATAAATGGTTATAAAAGCCCCCCAGTGGGAATGACAAGAGGTACCAGACAGGGCTGCCCATTATCCCCTTTACTTTTTAACCTGGCATTGGATCCTCTCTTACGTATACTTCAGGAGGACCCGGGGTTCAGGGGTATAAATATTGGGTGTCGGTCAGTCAAAATAACTGCCTTTGCGGACGACCTTTTGCTCTATGTCTCAAACCCCAGATTCTCTTTACCACGGATTTTTGAAATTATAGAGGAGTTTGGTGGCTTGTCGGGTTTCACCATTAATCAGTTGAAATCTATGGCGTTGTGGCTGGGGCCAGGAGACCGTCCACCATGGCATGCGCAGTTTCGGGTGCAATGGGTAACCAACTCACTAACCTACCTGGGGCTTTCTATATCAAAAAATGATCATTCTTTATACAAGGACAATATGGGGAAAGTGATCTCGGAAGCATATGATTCTATGACCAAGTGGCATATTCTTCCCTTGTCATACTCCGGGCGAGCCAGTTTGATAAAGATGGTGATATTCCCCAAGATTTTATACCCGTTGCAAATGTTGCCTGTGATATTGTCTCGGGAAGACGAACGGCTGCTCAATAAGGCTTTCCGGAAATTCATATGGCACGGTAAAAGATCTAGAATAGCGTTGATTAAGCTACAACAACATAACACCAATGGAGGTATCAATTTTCCCAACTTAAAATTATATAGCTATGCCAGTAATATGAGATTTATTCGAGATTGGATCAATGAGACCTCGTACTACGCTAATCCGCCGCTTGAGCAGTCGTTCGTCCCGGACTTCTCATTGGTTTCCTTCCTGCATTGTAATGTAACCGCTCTTACCCAGGAGATGCAAGATAATCCGATCCTTATGTCGGCTTGGTCTACGTGGAAGGGGGTCAGGAAACGAAAGGGTCTGAATGGTCATAAATCACTTTTTATGCCCCTTCTGAGAAACCCTGAATTTCAGAACGGACAAGCACATTATCCTTTTAACCAATGGGTACAGAAAAAGATCACATCAGTCAGAGATCTGACTTTTCCCCATTTGAAAACCATAATTTCAGTGTCCCAATTAAAAGAAAACTTTGGCATTTCTCCTATGCATGAATTTGCTATGCACCAGGCTCTTCACTACGCTAGATCAGTCACTAGAGATCTGCAGGAGGAAGACTGGCGTAATGAAATAGACAGACTACTAATGAACCCACCGTCAGAAAGAGGCATTATTTCAACACACTATCGGGTTCTTAGGGACACCTTAGATTACACAACAATAGGTACTGGACTAGCTTATTGGTTGACTATATTTCCGGACCTCACACTGGACCGTCTTCTTGAGACAATAGTCTACTCTAACAGAATTCTAAAAGCGGCTACATACAGAGAGTTGGTTCTCAATATTTTTCATAGAGGGTATTTGTCGCCAGATAGAAGGTGTCTGATGGGTTTGGATGCTAATTCTAATTGTCCTAAATGTGGGGGTGTTAATGCAACATTAATACACTGTTTGTGGGAGTGTCCTCAGATACGCAAATTCTGGAAACAGGTCTTTAGGTTCTCTAGTACTCACTTGTTAGATTCATTACCCTTCACCCCAGAATGGGCGGTACTGGGTTACATAGATCCGGAATTGAAACTTAGTAAGAAGGACAAGTCTATGGCATTGATTGTTTCCGCAGTTGCCAAAAAATGTATCCTTCAGGTTTGGATACGGGAGCGTCCGCCTAATGTTGCCCTGTTTAAAGAAAAAATGTTCTACCTCTTTAGGATGGAATGGCTGGAGGCCACTCAAGCAAAGGAAAAGTCGGTCAAAATTCTATTCCATGTTTGGGAAAGGTATATTGCAACACTTGATTCTTTAGTGCAGTTGCAAATAAGCTCATGCTTTAAGAATACACAATGGTATGTTACCAGAGCTTTATTGGGAGACCCTCCCGTCCCCACTGTGGATGTAATTCACCCGCTAAGATAGTGAAGAAAGTGTTTGCCAATAATCTAATATGTTTAATTTGTATGCTTGTGTGCTCTATTATTATTTAAATATTTGACTTGGTGAAATTGAGGCAGATTACTGCTCTCAGTGTTATATTTCTCATTCTGGCATGTTACCCTATAGAGTCGGTCTTATGTAAACATTGTGAAATTTGTTTTATTTTGTTTTCTATGGGGGTTCTGTGTATCCCTCCTCATGTTGACTGCATTGTCATATGTCATATGTTTGAATTTGTCTTTGCTCCAATAAAGAAATGTTAAAAAAAAAAATAAAAAAAAAATGTTTCTGTGTATTGTTTTTATTTTCTCCATTTGATTTTGGATTTGACATTTAAAGCAAAGTATAGAGACAGTGAAATGGTAACAATACAAGGAATGGGGTCACAGGGACGTTTCATTCACTAACATTTTCAGAGCCCTGTGGCATCATGGGGCTGATCCAGAGTTTGGGAGTAAGGGAAAAACAGGTGCAAGTGTAGAACTCAGCTAAACCATTTTGCTAAATAAGGAGAGATAATTAGTTTTAATTAATTTGCATGAGGGAACATACTTTACTTTTACACAAAGAACAAAGCTTTATATATAATCTATAAATTAGAGCTGAGTTAAGAAACTTTATCTCTCAATTATAATTCTGCTTTACCATTTAAATGTACCTTCCCTTGCAGTTCAAACATGGGTGATAACAGAAATCTTGGGGCCTGGTACACTAAGGTATTTAGGGCCCAAATCCCCCCCTCATTTGTGTCTGCAGCAGTGGATTACTGCTGCGCCCGGGCCAGATTTAACATAGTGTTGCTCAGGTTTACACTTTCACCTAAAATAAAGCGCAGCTCTGGATCAACCCTTATAAATCGTTTGTCCCGATTTTTGAAAAGTGAATTGTGCGAAGCACATCGTGTTTTATACTGTGACACTGGGGGATCAGAGGGAGTGTGTTCCTTGCCATAGTTGTATAGTTCAGCTGGGCCGAGGTGAGAGCCAGCGCCATAAACAAGCAGTGTTATTATTAATAATAGAGAAACGTGTCTCCCAGGACAACAGTGCGGCGCATACACATGACCACATCGTGGCAGCACTCTAACCACATGTGTGGAAGGGGGGGCGCGTCCAATAGGCGCTGACGTGTGCTATGCGCTCGCTGATTGGTGGAGACGCTGGAAGAACCTAACGTATGATGAAGGGGTTGCAGGCCGCAGCTCCAGAATGTGCGGCTGATAGCGGACGGGATGTGGTGGCTGTGCGTGGTCTGTTCTATGCTGCTGCTTCCCCTGGGGAGTCCTGCGGAGGGCGCTGTGTGCGATGACGGGCAGGTGATTATTCGGATACAGTGACATCGGTGCCGCTTCCCCGCTCTGTGGGGTGGCTGTTTCCCTTACTGCCCCGCTTATCTACCCCTACCGGGGCATTGTATGTGCAGGGCTGCCAGGAGACTGTCACAGACACCAACCACTATTGTACTGGCGCCTCCTCCTTTCCATACACTGGGATGTCTCACTTTTATCGCACTTTAGTGGTATTAGGTACCTGTCACAGCTCTTTCTCCTTATTACATATAGGAACATTATAGTTCCTGTAATATGATGAATATAATGTAATAGGATGTTTCTGCCTCCTGGGATTATTTATGTAAAGGAATTGTCAATATAGCTTTTTGTTTACTGTAATGGGATCAAACTAATACCTCCTTTGCAAAAACTAATGCTCCTTTTGCATAACAAATATTAAAGGTATGTTAATGTTCTTTATATGGTATGTGTGTGGTAATGGAAAATATATATCCATGAGTTTACTCTGAACAACTGTATCTTATATACACTTGTTTTACTACCAGGTAGTACCCTTCATTTTGAAGGTTATCTAAGTCTGTTTAAGAACTGGTTCGATTTTCTTGTATTCGGTTTACAGCTGTGTCTTACCCTGTAAGTAGTCTGTTTAGGGATACTTTTGCCAGGTTGATGTCCGTTGGCAACATTGCATTTGGTAGTCAAGTCTGAAACTATTATTATTACTGTGCTTGGTACATTTTTTTTCAAGTGAGTTTAATAAGATTACTTGTTCTCTGTATAAAGTAATGTTTCTAACTTGTTGTTTTGAGCTCAGTACTGGTTAACGAACCAGCACTGACCATGTAACATTTTCAGTTATTTATTGCTATGTTGAGACAAAACTCCAAATTCACTATAGGTTTTTCTAATATTTAACCAATTTTGCTGGATATGAACTGCACTGGAGCACTTTAATGCCCACCTAGTCTATTTAAAGATGTACACTGACTGCTCCTGGTGTCCTCATGGACTTCTTCCCACTTGTTCCTTCTGATGCAGTCCATGGTGACATAGTCTAGAATAGGGATTTTGTTTACTCTATTAAATATTATGCATATCATAATGATATTTACAGATTTGCCTCTTTTTCAGCTTAATATTCAGTTTGACCTACCAGACAAAGGTGTCTATTTGTGCAATGAGCGATATCTTCGTTTCCAGAAACTGGTAATTTTTTCCTTTTTTTTAATTATTATTTTCTCTTCTTGTTTCTTCATAATAATTACAGTAATTCATTACATTTTGCAAACCTCTAATCATTAATTATGTTGTAATAGTATTAATAAATGCCGTTGTTATATAGTGTCTAGATCCATAGTCCATCTATTGTAAGTCACATTCATTATCAGATTATATACAGCAGTGCAGCAGGTCTGGTGCATGGGAGGGGGTGGAAGTTTCCAGGTGGCTGGTGTTTGCTTTCTTATTTTACTTTCCATAAGAGCTCCAGCTCTGACGTATACAGTGTTTTGCAGCCGTATATCTAGATGGAATTGGCAACTAGTGTGAATCATGGTTTTAAACGCTTCATGGGAACCTGCTGTATTGAAAAACAGACATGGTTGTGTTTTGGTGACTTAGCCCAAGCACTCTGGTCTTCATATTTGACCACAGTGCATACAAATAACTTGTGATAGTAAAATAAATTGTGAGTAGGGTTATGCTTTATGCTTGTCTTTATTTGTTTTATTAGGAACCTCTTACAACAGCTAATAATCTAATTATCTGCCTACAATACCTTGGCCTTCATAATATTTCCCGAATTATGCAGTGGTCCTGATATCAATAATACCAAAATTACAGGGACAAATTCTTTTCGTTCACAAATAAATGTTTTGATTGGCTTAGAGATTCTAGCCCAACCCACTTCAAGATTGAGGGTTGCTTAATGGTTCAATATGCAATCTCGTAATTTTAACAACCACTATTTTTTGGAATGTTTAGTAGTTGAGTGTGCCTGTAGGATGTATAAACTTGTGGTACCTTTGACCCAGATCTAGACTTGGGTACGACAGGGGACTTATTCAACTCATTCCTCTGTCTCAGAACATCTGCGCATGCGCACGCCAGATGTTCCGCATGCGTACTTACTGTCGTACGTAACTTAGTTATGTACGATAGTAAGTACGCACAAGGGGCAGACCCTTCATTTATGATGGTCGTATCCCCCCATACAGGTGTGGATAGCCATGTAAATTAGGGGGCGGGGAAGCCCTTTTTGTCTGTGTCCGTACGGCTGCAGACCTAGTCATAAATACTTAAGGACACGGGGAGTGCAGAGGGCGTACACTCCCCACTACGTGCGCGTACCTACGGGCCGTGCAGGGGTCTGGATCTGGGCCTTTGTTTCTAATTAGGTACTCTAGAAGATGTCCGTATAAATACAGCTGACCTTGCTCTCCTTGCACTTAAGGAGAACTTTTTATTGAACACCGTTATGGAACAGGGTCACTGTGAAGAGGTTTTACCCACTGCAAGTATAAGTGTGTGTCTGTGTTCAGTCAGTTGGTCCCAACATTGCCAGAGCTTTTACTTGTGTTGCAGTAGAAACATAAGAGTAAACACATGAGTTTTGCCACCATATAAGAAATCTAGGTTTTATAGCCTTCATAAAAGCACTTGTAGCTTTAATATGGTCAGAGAATTCCTCGATGGTTAGTAGCTATTTTTTTAATATATTTTTTTTATTGCTGATTATCTCTGTTCCATTGTGACTGGCGATGTAATATTTGTCTTTTGATTCTTCTTGTTCTGCAGGAGGTGCTCCCCAGTATCGCCACCAGGTATAAGCAGGAGGTAAGAGACCACTAGAACTTTAAAGAATTGCTGACACCTGTTATTGTTTTGCATGGATACGTAACTGAATTTGTCCAGATAGAAATGCCGCATCTACAAGAAAATGTATGCCTGGGATACGGCATTTACAGCCCTTCAAGCATCTGAATTGCCTAAAATGTTGTTATTTAATAGTGACACAATGAGGTCTGATTATGATGCTCTTGTTGCAGTTTAAGTGATTCTAATTATTTATGTTTTCACATGCAGGGAAATACTGTCTAATTTTGTGTATTGCATACAAATACTTGCTGTAATGAATAGTTGGTCTAAGATATCACCTACCTCTTAACTCATTTTATTTGCACATTGCATTTTGAGTTCAACATTGTTTTGCCAATTAGCAAATCTGCTTAAATAATATGTATATTTATTTATTTTGCTGTTCCTTCTGTGCATTAAACTTTAGAGATTGACTTATGAAGTTATGGAAATGATCTCTTGCAGAATTCCTATCATGCTTGCATGGATACAAAGATAGAGTATACAGCGCCAATACCAAACAGGTAATCAGAGCTGCCAGCACTTGTGGAGTGGCCATTTGTTCATAATAACGAAGACTCATTAGGTCACTTCATATGATTAGTAGAGCACATTACCAATCACTTTCCTCTTAACGCTTGGGACTAGATTTACTAAACTGCGGGAGAGGAAACATGGAGATGTTGCCCATAGCAACCAATCAGATTCTAGCTCTTAATTTCCTATTACATACTAGAAAATGTCAGCTAGAGTCTGGTTGCAATGGCAGCATCTCCACTTTACCTTTTCTGCAGCTTTTCTGGCCCCTGGAGTAAGTTCACCCTATTTCTTGATTGTTTCAGCCCAACTCACCACCTTATACACTTATTCACTTGAGGGAAGGTTTTAGATCAAGTGACTCCCTCTCTACATAACATCATGGTGACTAGAGGGGACTAGTTTCTGATGTTCTGGTGGAGAGTCTTGAATCCCTCATCATATGCTGATGAGAATATTGGGCTTTGGTGATAAAACAAAATTGCAAACTGGAGGAAACAGATTTTAGTTGGATTTGTTTAAAAAGTAAATCTCAATAATCTTTTTTAAATCATATGTAACTATAAAGCAAGTCACACAATCGCTATCCTGACTATCTAATGGTACCCAAGTAGGCCCTACTCGCTGGTGTAACGGAGGTTCTTTGTGTGGGTTTGTGACCTTGACTATAACCAGGAAAAACATAAATATGTGCGTGTTTCAGACAGATATTGTACATCATTAGTACATTCTCAGGTTTACTTCAGGAATAATGTGTGTACATGTTTCCACCACACTAATGTAGATTACGCAGATGTGACTTGTGTGCTAGTAGTAAATTATTTATACACGAGAAGCTAGTGTTGATAGTGGTTGTAGACACGTCTACTGTTGTCCAGATCTACCTTGCTACAGCTGACTCTTGCTCCTCTTTCCCATGTAATACCTCTTCTTGTTAGACATAATAAGTATAAATTGTATTTATTGTTTGCTCTTGAATTGCAATTTTTTTTATTTATTACAACTGACAACTTTTGGCTCATCATGAAACCCTCCTGCATTTTAAGGAAACCCAGACTGATGGGATCCTTTTAAAACTGCCTGCACCAGCATGCTCTGTAGCCATTGTGTTGATTTCAGTTGGATAATTGAGTCACTGGCGATTATGGGTTAGATGCTGTGATACTATTGGCTGATGGTTGATGTCCTTTTCCTTTTATCGTAAAAAAGCATCTGTCAGTAGTAAGATTTAGGTGTCTGGGTTTACTTTCCATTAAGAGATGCAGAGTATTGTGATCTGGACTTGCACTTTTGTTATACAGGCTGTGGTATATCCTCATCCTCATAATTGGGTCTGGTGCCCAGCTGTCCCATGACCCATCCTTTATCTACATTGCTTGACTAATGTTCTGTGAATATAAACAATGCTTATTCATTATTTTTTAAGTATTGCTACACTGACCAATATATGCTTTTGGATATAATTTATTTCTTCCTCTCCCTTCATTATGTGCTTAATGCTAATTTCTTTTAAACTGAAAGATATAAATACAACATTGTGAACCTTTCAACTTTTTTTGTGTTTCTTTTCACCCAGCGGGGTACATCGACCTATATGGGCCAAGTATGGAGAATACATCTACTGCCCACCCCAGCGATGGGTTCATAACCTCCAGGTGTGTGATCATAGATAAAAGATGTGCAAATGTGTGTGTCCAACCTTATAAAAGATGAAGTATGTGCAGATGTGTGTGTCCAACCTTATAAAAGATGAAGTATGTGCAGACGTGTGTGTCCAGCCTTATAAAGGATGAAGTATGTGCAGATGTGTGTCCAGCATTATAAAAGATGAAGTATGTGCAGACGTGTGCGTCCAGCATTATAAAAGATGAAGTATGTGCAGATGTGTGTGTCCAGCATTATAAAAGATGAAGTATGTGCAGATGTGTGTCCAGCATTATAAAAGATGAAGTATGTGCAGATGTGTGCGTCCAGCATTATAAAAGATGAAGTATGTGCAGATGTGTGTCCACACACATCTGCACATACTTCATCTTTTATAATGCTGGACACACGCATCTGCACATACTTCTAATCTTTGAAGCTGTACAAAGTTCCTTATATCGAGAATTTTAATGTTGTGCTCTATAATTATTTAATATCTCTATCCCTTTGCTAATGTTTCAGTAAACTTAATGTTTTTACGTGTATAATATTGCTTAATTAGGTTGACACAATGGATTGGAGCCTAGGAGTTGTAGTAGCTTACAGTAGCTACACACCATACTTTACCAATTACTGTGGTGCTTTATAAAGTTCCTCTGTGTATGCTCCCTTCAGAGTAACATCATGTATCATGCATCATGTGTAACCTGCTGGATATGATGATATTGCTGGTGTGTGAGATGCTTAACATCGTGAAATGTGCTCTGTGTTGCAGTATGGAGGTGTAGCCTTCTTGTATCACCCCTGTGTACACCCACAATTGAAGCAAGCATTATCTTTGTTGGCCAGAAGTTGTGTTTCCAGACACATAATCACACCTCTCCCGGCACTCTCCAGAGAACGGGTAAGACTCCTCCACCCTCAGTGGTTCCTGTACTAGGTTCTTCCAACACGGTCTGAATACTGGAGTATAATGCTATGTTTGTCGTTATTAGCCTCTTGCTCTGGCTGCATGGTGCTCCACTCTTGAGATGTCTCACATAAACGTGACTGAAATACGTGATTGGCTGAGGGAAAATGTGCACCATGAGCGTCGATATGAAACTGATGGAGAAGGTGCCTACAAACACTTACTTATCCGAGCAGCCACAAGCACATCTGCTGAGAAGGATATCTGCTCACATAGGATATTACAGGTAAAAAAGATATGCATTTATGTTCTTAATGGAGATTCGTTAGCCCAATAAAATGGGTTTGATGTAGACAGCACTTTCTCTTTGTGAGATGTCCTTGTTTGCAGGACCTCTAGTTCTGCTAGCAATCGTCACATAATGTCCCTTGCAATTCCTGCCACTAGTCAGTAAGCCTTGTGAGAAGAATATGACACTTCAATAATAGTGGCAGATGGAGTGTAGAAAAAGGTGTGTGTATATGTGTATATATAGACATAGACACAATCTGGTGTGGGTCCCCGCTTAGAACGGCACTATTTCGATAGGGCCATTTCCTCCCAGGCAGTTCAAAACTGAACTGCCTCGATGAGCCATAGCAATCAATCCACAGAGCACCGAGCTTTCTCCCACTCCTTTCCTTAATTCTAACCCCAACCCTCCCTTCCCTGCAGCATGACCCTAACCCTCCCTACCCCGCATGGAGAGGTAACTTACCTTTTCCTCGGTCCGGCGATAGCAGCGGCGGTGGGATTTCCAAATGAGTATGGGTGAAGTATGCTGATTGGCATACTCACCCATTCTGAAAAGAAAGTATAAACTGGTAAGTGTTCGAAATAGGGACATCCGAAAAGGAACTTTTGGATGTCCCAATTTTGGAAATAGGAACTTCTAACCGGGGACTGCAACCGATATAATCACACCTCTAATGTCTTCCATTCTCATGTAAACAATGTTTGTACTTTCAGGTACTAAATTATCTTCCAAAGCACGGAGCCAGGTTGAAAAGGCATCTTTTACAGAAGAGAGCATCTTTCACAGATTCTAATGTGACTGCCAGCAATTTCTCTGCTACACCATATGTGCGGTCCACAGAACCAGTTCCCAAAATCCCAGCTAACATTTCTCATCCGGCTGTGACTGGTGAGCTAGCTGCTCCAAATCCAGCTGTGACTGGTGAGCTAGCTGCTCCAAATCCAGCTGGGACTGGCGATATCGCTCTTTCCAAACCTTTAAGTCCAGCACCTCCTGCCTATTTTCCTGAAGACACAGATACTGGAAGTTCAAAAGCTGTCATCCATAGCAGAGAGTTAGGTGAAACTGGCAAGACCCTAATGGCAGAGCTATCCGTAGAAGCAACCATACCTCCTGCAGGAAATATGACACAAGGTTCATTAGACACTAGTTTAGCACACGTTATTGGAAAGAACAGCTCAGAGGAGATTGCTCAGAAGGAACAGTCAACAAAGAGCACATCAACACAGCAAAATCCTCCTGAATACCAACAAAATAAGCAGCCTACAAGCTTTGTCACTCTGAAAAGGCCAGATAATCCAGCTGACCAGAATCTTGTGCCCACCACTGCTGCAAAGCCACCAGCACACAGCAAAGAGCAGAAACCAGAGTGCAGTTGTCCGCAAAATTCCACACCAGAATCGTCAGCCAAGGTCATGAGAAGATTGGGCGCTGGTCGGCAGAAGAACTCTGTGTTTCTTTCCACCCCACGCACTGAAGAGGCCACCTGGGCAGCAGCATCTCTCATCTTCCTCTTGGCATTGCTGACCTTTGCAGTCTTGTATACTCAACTCTATAAGAAGTTTCGCAAAAGTCAGAGCCTGTACTGGGCATCGGAAAGTCACCATGAGGGGACTGAGACGGTGGCATGTGAGTTTTATGGTCTATGTTGAATTCAGAATATCTAGAAAAAGTATCCTCTTACAACTTCATTGTCATATATTTTGCTGGGTAAATGATACATTGGGTTTTTGCGTTTTGGAGATACTGAAGGGAACAGGAGATATTACCAATCGCACACCAATCATATTTTGGTTATTTTCTAGAGTGTACTAGTCTCAGAGTTCTCAGTCAGTCCTCAGGAACTCCTCATATTCAGAAGTTATGTGATAAACACACCTGTGCTCCAGAAAGTGAAGGCCGAGGTTGGGAACCCCTGTATTAGAGGGGATGCAGTTGCCGGCTAATTGACCCTATTTAAAAAATTATACAGGGCCGGATTCTCACTTAAAACTACACACTTAAAGTATCAATGTCCCGTATTCATAGATCCGGTTTTAACGAAAGTTCTGTGCATATTTTTAGGATCGATTTTGCATCAACTGCGCATGCGTAGTAATAGTGATACACCATCTACATTGAAGTTAAGGTCGGAAATGTCTAAGGGACGGACTTGTGAATCGGGCGGAGAATAATGCGACCCTAAGTGATGCGGAAATACACGAACATAAGGATTTGCATAGAAATAGGCTGGGGGAGGCATTGACATGAGGGAAAGTGGGCGCGCTTACAGAGTTAGGGCCGGTAATATACGCAACTAATACACATAAGGCCCGAAGTGAGTGCGGCCAGATAGGGCAAGTCAATGCAGGTGGAAGTGTAGGTCCGGCCGGAGGTTGCGAGGGGAGTGACTGTTTTTTCTGGTGGGCGTAACCTGCACTGACCTGCCACTTAGTTGTGTATATTTGCGGCCCGATCGCCGACGGATCTCTGAATATGGCCCAATATTCTTAAGTGCAGAGCTACTACGCATGCATAGTAACTCTCTTATGCTATCCAAGTACCATTTTGTTACGTACGTGCGGCCTTTAAAGACTGTACGTATGCAATCTACGTAATGAAATGGTATGTAGATAGCGTAAAAGAGTTACTACACATGTAGTAGCTCTGCACTTAAAGCTACGCACTTAAGAAGCAATATTCTTAAGTGAGAATCCGGCCCACACCCACCAACTGAATGCTGGCTACATCACTGCTCAAAACAATCTGGAGATCAAAAATTGCTATTGGGAACGGAAGCCTATTGACCCATTCCCACTAGCTACAGGCTGTGGCGGGTATATTAGGGTTAGGCTGTGGCAGGTGATAGGTTAAGGCTTAAGGGAAAGCAGGTTAGGGTTAGACTGTGGGGCATGAAGGGTTGGAGCTGGGGAAGGTTAGGGTTAAGCTGCAGGGAATGGTGGGTTAAGGGTGTGGTTAGGTAAAAACGGTTACCTTTCAGTGGATGACTCTCCATGGCTGAAGGAATCGCATCACTGACGCATTTTGAAATGGAGACTGCCGGCAATCGTTTGCCCATATTTAACTTATTCTTTTTTCTTTTCGTAGCGATTATAAAGAGGAGGCTGGTCCAAGGTCACAACAAAAGGAAGAAATGGTTTGGACGCAAGAAGAGTCCAGCGAGACTATATGAAAGTTTAAGTGATAGCTCAGACTAGCACAATCTACATAGATTGCACACTTATGCCATATGTAAAAGTGGACTTGACCCTTTAAAGGCACATGTGAGACGGCCATTATATGGCTATAACCAAATCCTCAAGACAATCATGAGCAACAATTCATGTCTTGCTTATGCTCTTAAATTCTAAATATTGGCTCATGCCAGTAGTGGTAAACCTATTATTCCCAAAGCACCACACACTAATTTAACCTTAAATAAGTATTGTTAACATGATAAATAACAAGCAATACAGGGTTCACCAATCATTTCTGACTTGAACATAGAATGGATGTTGTGCTCCGCTGGTAATGGCTGCATTTTATTTGGACAGATGTTGAATAGAAACTTTATCTTTGGCAACTGGTCCACTGTTCATTTTAGGACTGTGATGACCTGTTGAGCCTTACATTACAGCTCACATTACTATTCTCTGTGTTCTTATACATCAGAGTATAGCTGGCTAAACACTACAGAATGTCCTAAGTACCCAAAAGAACACTCCCACATCCAGGAACATTGTATAGTGGCCACACACCACTAGTTAATCAGTGTGATTTTCCTACCCACTTAAATTGATCCTAATAGGGGACCGGATCCAGACTCCCGCACACTCCCCCCTCTTGTGTGGGATTTAGAGCAGCTTACGCTGACATAAGCCTGCCTTAACTAAAGCGTTCGGATCAGCGATCCGTACGACCGCTTATCTGCACTAGTGTGGGATACCCCTCCCACACTGTACAATTACTATGCTTCCCCCATCCACTTTAGTGGGCGGAAGGGAACCCCAGCCCATTTCCTCAGAAATAGCATCGTACAGAAATAAGTACCGTACGATGCTAGGGTACGATAGTTTTACCAATGTAACACTAGTGCAACATCTGGAGGGCTTGTGAGTGTAAGCGGCCTAACTTTAAGAAATCTGGATCCGGTACAGGATTATTGATTGAGAGCATTATAGAACGGTTTTGTTGTCCACACACTACAAGATGATTGAGTAGATCATAAAATAATAGACTGATTGTCCTGATTTATCACAGTGTGGCCATCTTTAGGCAGAACATGGACATGTGACTTCTGTATCATGTGACCTTCACTGCACACACAAGAACACAATGATGTTCATATCAGGGCAGGAAATGCACTCTGCATCTCCTTACTTTCTACTTTTTTATTGGGATCTGTGTGTATGTATGTGCAATACAGTGTAATATATTATATATATATATATATTTTAAAAAAATTGTAAAGTTATTTGAAATAAGGGCAGGTTCTTGTTACACTGTTTTAATTCTTTATTAAGACCACAATCTGACTTAAATTTATACACCTGTTTTGGAGAACCGGTAAACTGATTTTTTAACTTGATTTGTTTTTATGACTGGGCACTGTTGGCCTTTATATGTAGACTTTGTGTAATTGACATGTATAACTTTTTTAAGTTAATATCTCTCTTTAGAAATTCTTTGTGGGTGTGATCAGCACAATGGTGATTTCACTGTGGTGTTGTCACTTGCCGTATTGCTGTTTCAGCTTGTGCTAATTTCATGTACAACATTTATACAATTTGTGGATTGCTTGGACCACTATATTGAAGGCACAAAAAAGAAATCACGTTATCTAAAATTTTCTGTTTCTATAAGATGCTGAAAAGTTTCATGTATAAATCTTATGTTAGATATATTGGTCCTTTATAAATAGTACAGCTTTCTCTGTAACAGAGAATTAACTAATACAGCCATTGGAGGCTTTTGAGATGACTATTTATTAGTTACAGTATTTATTTTTGTACTTCTGATGTTGAACCAAGTGTAGTATTCTTGTAAGTTTTGTATAAAATGTTTTTGAACACTGTAACCTTTGTGTTTTTTTTTTTTTTTTTCCTATAAACTAATTTTTCAATGAACTTGCTTTTAAATGCCATCATTTATGAAAGTTATATTGACTAGAGTAATCCAACTCCGTATGACACACACACACACACACACACACACACACACACACGACTAACTTGCTACTACCCTGCACTAGTACAAATAGGATTGGCCCATTGCTGATTGGCTTGTTCAGGAGTTAAAAACAAGGTCAATATTAGGTCAGTGCAATTTTTGTACTGTTGACAGCGTTAATTTTGTCATGATATGCTCTACATAAGCTGGTGATAAGCTGTTAAATAGCAGATTCCACTTATTGTGTAATGTGGGGCCATGTGTTGTTGCTAGAGTGCATGCACAAATGAAGTGCATATGACCATTTTCACACTTAAGCGCAGAATATCACATGTATTTTTACGATCAGTTAAACTGCGCCTGCCCAGAACCCAAGTGGGTGTGGGTCCCCACTTTCGAACTGGCTGGGATTTTGATTGCGTATGCCTTGATGAGGCATTGCAATCGATCCACTGTGCACCGAGCATTCGGTGCTCTGAAAAGTAAGTTAAAAAAAAGTACCCTAATCCTTTCCCTAATTCTAACCCTCCCCTCTCATTATCCTAAACCTAAACCTCCCATCCCTGCAGCCTGACCTCAACCCTCTTCCTGGCAGCCTGACCCTAATTCTCCCTTCCCTGCAGTCTAACCCTCCAAACCCCGCACTCTGGAAAGTTTACTCACCTTTCCCTGCGGTAGCGACAGCGGAGGGATATCGGCAGCTGCTGTATTTCCAAATGAGAATGGGTGAAGTATGCTGATCAGCATACTTCACCTGAAAAAAAATATTAACTGGGGAGCATTTGAAATAGGTACATCCGAAAAGGAACTTTTGGATGTCCCTATTTCGGAAATCAGCAGTTCTAACCGGAGACTGCAACCGACCCCAAATATACGCACTGAAATCATGGCTGACTGATACACAAACACGGACATCTGATTTAGGACTGATGTATTTAGGCAAGTTCACATTTTTATTCTTAACTGTGAATCAGGGCCATAATCCTTAAATAGGTTTGTGATTTTTTTTTTTTTTTTTATATCCTAAATCCAAAACTTCCAGTTCCCTGGGACTGTTGCCTAGTAGCTATGGCACCCCCTGCTAAAACATTCTTTTCCTTGCACCAGCAGATGTAAATTTTAAAGTAATGTCACAACTAGCACTGGAAAACGAAACCACTAATGATAGGTCATGCAATACAAATGCATGGGCTCTCTGCAGACGTGGCACAGCTGGAGCAACATGGAATGAATGACAACCACAGCTGTGGGGTGAGAGGCTCTTTATCAGAGGTCTGCTGAAAATTCAAGTAAATGATTTCTGGGGAGAACATGGTACTAGAATCTAATATAGAAATTAAAGGCCATATATACATTGGGCCTGATCCAGAGCAACGCTCGCAAGCGAGCGTACGCTCATCGTATGGGAATTTATAAATATAAAATTATAAATATATAATTCTTTATTTTTATACACCTTCAAAAAAAGAAAACAACAATACAGAAATACAAAAACACAGTCCATTATGTATCTACTGCTAAGATTTTCCAATCAATATACAGCATATTTTGCATGCTCTAAATACCTAGCCCACCTAATTAGACAAAAAACAGGGCAATATATTTATATTTTATCTTTTTATATATAGTGTGTTTATGCAAATGTAACACATTTAGTATGTGAACTTTATCTATTGTTTTATTCAATTCTTTCCCAGCATTTTTTACCTCCCCTGCCTCCTCCCTTCTTCTCTATTCGGTATAAAATCAGAGCACAGTTCTTACACATAGACCAATCAGTATTTTCAAACAACTGTAAGATCTTTTGATCTTCATTTAGATGCTCGATATAAATACGCCATTCTGGTAGGGTATCTTTTCTCTCCAAATATAGTACATCCAATATCATAGATTTAATTGTTACAAAAAAGGAAGGAGCAGATTTTATCCAGTTCTGTAATGTTGCTTTCTTAGCAATAGTTATCGCAGTAAATAGGGGAATTGTTATCATTAAACTACTATTGTATGTTGAATTTATCACATTAGATATTGATTCTATTTCCATTCTCTTGATAATTGGACAGGCGTTCATGTTGGTGCGGGACAATACATTGCTATGACAACTTTGAGCCTATGAGATATATACTCTATGGGTCTGATCCAGCGCTCCGAAAATTCGCACGGCGGGCGTATGCGTACGTTCGACCGTGCGAATAAACATGCACGCCCCTAACACTCCCATAGTAAAGTACCTGCTTACGGCGGCTATACCCTACACTGGGTACTGCCGTCGGCCGTACGAATTTTCGCACATAATACGCTGAGCGTACGGGCTTAGCACGCCCATACTGTACAATTTAAATGGCTATCCCCGCCTCCGTGTAGTAAAACGAGCGCCCAGGCGACCATCGTACTGAACGCACGCCCCTCGAGCGAAAAATTCGCACACCATACGACCGCTATACGCTC
>WWET01000512.1:574618-592842 GCA_011038615.1 Limnodynastes dumerilii
AAAGTCTCTCTAAACTAAACACCTCCAAATGGCCTTGTTATTCCCTTCACCTCACATTCTCTTCAGTGAGTCTTCAATGCTCTACTACTACCTCCTCCCTCTATCTCCGCTCTGATATTTCTCCTAGCGCTGTAGGCACTTCTTGTCACTTCTCTCACCCTGCACCATTGATACTCCTCAGCTCACCCAATACCTTTCCTCACCACCGCCGATATCACTTCTCCATATCACTCCCGTCACCTCAGGTCAGCACCGATTTCACTCCTCACCACCACCGACTCTCTTCTCCGTCTCTCAGTCCCCTCCTCAGCTCACCACAGATACTGTTTCTCCACAATCCGATACTTTTCACCGTCTCTCTCTCTGCCGTCTACTCAGCCACTACTGACAGTCTGCCCAGCTGTTTACTTCACTCGCTCCGTCACCAATGTTCTCCCTTTGGCTACCGCCACCGTCACTCAATCAGCCCTGTTGTCATGTCCTCCCCTGCTAACCGCTGTCCCCAACTGAACTCCTAACAGTCAAATTACCTCAGACACTTTAGCCCCTCCAGTCCCCTAGACCAGGGGTTCACAACCCCGTCCTCAAGTACCACTAACGGTCCATGTTTTGTAGGTCTCCCTGCAAAACCTGTGGAGCTTTCAAAATGTAACTGTCAGTTATAAGCTCACCTCCAGCAAGGAGATTTAAATAACTTGGACCGTTGAGAACCCCTGATATACAAGAAAGGGTATAGAATGAGCGCCTGTAAACAACTGCTTGAGCTTAGTTAGCAAGGTAATTGGCAAACCTATTATAGATGCAGGTAAAAGGACACTATCCAAGCAATAGCGCTGTAGGGATAAATATCAAAAATTGCAATATCAGTTGGACTTAAACCAATGAAGTTACTACCAAGG
Source organism: Limnodynastes dumerilii (assembly GCA_011038615.1). Lineage (NCBI taxonomy): Eukaryota > Metazoa > Chordata > Amphibia > Anura > Limnodynastidae > Limnodynastes > Limnodynastes dumerilii. Next base: position 575,518 of record WWET01000512.1, read on the forward strand.
AAAGTTGTCCTAGATACAAAACTGATGTTCAATTCTAAGTGTAGGCCGAGTCCTGCAAAGGTATTAAGTATACAATATCAGCAGGCAAACAGGAGTTTCACATAGGCAGGGACACCATCAACATAATAAAGCACACACCCTTTGCAGTCAACGATCCTTCGAAGGTGCTTGCATATACTGAGTGATGTAACGGCAAAGCACCAGCTCAGGTGCATTTAAAGTTTTGAAAAGTTATTTCAAAGTCATCTTTAACGAAATGATGAAATCGCTATTGCTTGGATAGCGTCCTTTTACATGAAAGATGATATTGTCTAATATATGGTTCGGAATCTGTGAGCTATCTAAATAAATCAAAGCTTCTAGGGCTAATGTATAGATTGTATAAGATTGTATATCTGGAAGGCCCAAACCTCCTCTTCTACGTTTCAGTAGTAATCTTGCCTGAGCTACTCCTACGTTTATCATTCTTCCAAACAAGTCTAGAAAATAGATCCATACAGTTACATATGTCTGATCTGTGCATTGAAAACAGTAATATCTGTATTAAGTAGGAAAGTTTTGGAAACCATATACTTTTAATTACAGCAACTCTCCCCAACAAAGATAATGGTAAAGATGACCATCCCTGAATTATATTTGTAATTGATTTTATAAATTGGGTGAAATTTGCTTTATATAGAGCTTTTATTGTTGGTGTGATATTAATACCACGATAGCTAAGTTGAGAGTTATTAACTTTAAATGGATCAGCTATTAATGGGTGTTGAGAAAGGTCAGAAGCATTTATTATAGATAATAAGGTGAATAATTTATTTCCATTCGCCTCCAGTAGAGCTACAACATTTTTATATTATATTGTTTCTAGAATAGCCGGAATAGATTGTAAAGAAGTATATCATCTGAAACATAGCTCATTTTATTTCAACTATTCCTATTTAAATACCCCAATATTGCTCTGATTGCCATAAAGCCATAGCTAATGGTTCTAAAGCAACAGCAAATCAGTGGAGCCATGGAACAAACCTTTAAATCTTTCTACTTACCCTATATTATTAGACTGGTGATTATAGAACTGCCGTGGAACACATCATTCTAAAAGAAAGCCATAAAAGACACACGCAGAGACCATTTGTAAAGTGTGAAAGTTTTTCCCTGACCATAGATTTTGATTTAAACCAGTTTATTGTTGGGTTTCGCTTCACTTCAGAAGGGCTCCTTCTTCATACACTTTCTATATGGTATGTTTAGTGTATATTCAGTGTTATCTGTATTTGCAGTGTTATATCATCTCATTTGCTGCTTAGCGGGCATTACTTTATGACAAGGCGTGGGAGAATGTGGCTCCCTGTATTTACTGTGTTCCAGAGCTATATAATAACTTTAGGATTGGACTTAAAGCTAGTTGCATAGATATGATCTTGGTTACAGGATAGACAACAGAGGGTTGTAGTAAATGGTATCCCTTCTGGGGATGGTAATGTAATCAGTGGAGTACCCCAGGGTTCTGTACTTAGACCAGTGCTATTTAATATCTTTATAGGTGATATTGCCTATTGTAGTGAGGGGAAAATATGCCTTTTTGCAGCTGACACAAAGATATGTAACAGGGTAGACACGCCAGGTGGGGTACACAAAATGACAGATGATCTAAGTAGACTGGAGGAATAGTCAATTGTATGGTGACTGCAGTTTAATGCCAAAAAATGCAAAATCATGCACTTGGGGCACAAAAACCCAAAAGCTCAATATACATTAATGGCATTACATTAGAATCTACTGAGGAGGAAAGGGATCTAGGAGTCACTATTTCATGTGACTTAAAGGTAGCTAAACAACGCAATGAGAAAGGCAAGTCAGATGCTTGGTTGCATAGGCAGAGGAAAGAGAGACATAGTGATGCCCCTTTGTAGATTATTGGTATGACCTCACCTAGAATACTGTATGTCTTTCTGGAGATTTACCTCCAGAACTGAATAAACACATTAGAGACTGTGCAAAGAAGAGTAACTAAAATGGTCCATGGCCTGTGTCACAAAACATACCAAGAAAGGCTAGAGGAATTAAACATGTATAGCTTGGAGCAGAGAAGGGAGAGGGGGGATATGATAGAAACGTTCGGATATGATAGCAGCTTTCAATGATATCAAGGGTTGTGATCGGCTAGAGTAGGGGGCCTTTTTCAGAGGAAGAGGTGTAATAGAACACGAGGACATGAATATAAACTGGAGGGTGGTAGATTCAGAGGAAATGTGCGGAAAAATGACTTCACTGAAAGGGTGGTAGATAAGTGGAATGGCCTCCCATCTGAGGTGGTTGAAACTAACACAGTAGAACAGTTTTAACATGCTTGGGATAAATATAAGGATATCCTAAAGGGACTAGGGTCAGTATAGTTTTAAATAAACAATTGGTAGACTGGATGGGCCATGTGGCTCTTATCTGCCGTCACTTTCTATGTTTCTAAAATTTAATTTTGATGTGCAAACTCCTGTCATATAAAGCACCTTGGTATGAGTGATGTCTACCTACTCCTAGAATAAACTGAGAAGTTCAACCAAGCAAGGCTATTTTATGCTTACCACTTAGGATCATGATCTATTTGGACATACTATGGCAGCAGTTAATGCTTTGATACTAAAGCTTAAAAGCCTTTTCCCACTAGTTTTGTGTGCGTCAAGAAAAACATGATTTCACATAATAATTGAGTCATGAGGCAAATAAGTGTTAGTTGTTTATTTGATACAAATGTACATTATGCTTTTTACATATAACACCCAGCACCAGCTCTCACAGACGACAGTATAAGCAAAGTGACATTTTAAGCAAAATAAAATCTACAAAATCAAGAGAGGCGAGTGTTTCCAGTAAGAGCCAGAGCCAATGGCAAAATGAAAAAGAAGAAATGAAGACGATGGCCTCTCCTGCCAGTAGGAGAGTTCAGGGAGGTGCTGCACAGGTTGCTTTTTGCAGGCACTGCCACACTGTTCGACAATAAGCTTGTGTTGCATAATATTGTACCACGTTGTCATTCCGCTTTCCAGCAAATGCTGAGCTGGAGTTTAGGGGAGCACCATGTACTGGAGTTAGCATGCCTCTGTTCACATTTACACTCCCTGCAATCTACTTTGCTCTTAAACAGCATCAGTGCTACGATTCTTTATTTGTCACATAATGGAAACACCTCAGGTGCCTTAAATCGGTTTGCATACAGAATGCATTTTATTGTGAAATGATGACATTCTTAAAAGCAAAGCTGACAGGCGAGGAAACAAAGAAGAAAAAAAAAGTGATCAATCCATGTAAGAGCATGACATTGTGAAGACTAGATGCCTGTGACATTTACCCCAGAGGGAAACGAGGGGTTAAATGATCCTATTTACAGTTGTAAAAAGAGAAACTCCCTATTCGCTAATCTGGCTTTTGCAGTCTGGACAGTGACTGTGCCATCTTTTGAAGCAGTCTCACTCATCCCGTTGCTACCCAGCTTACTATTTATGAGCCCCATTTCCCATCATGCTCAGCTGCTCACTGAAGGACTATGCATAGCATGCTAAGAGCAGCCAACACGAGGCACAGGTTGTTATAAACTTGCTTGGGGGAAAAAAAAAAAAAAAAAAGAATAAAGTGGTTTTTCACCAAATACTTGACGTCTTCTACATTATACATGTCCTTATCACCCCAATAACAAAAAGAGATGTTTATAATATATTACATATATGTATATATAAATATATACACAGTTTCCAGTGTAAGCATAGTGTTGGCCTCATTCATTTATTCTCAACCACCCCATTGTACACCATAATGCATTATAGGGATTGGCTTATCTAACCAGCAAAAAATAAGGTTTGCCAGCAAAGTTCAGTAATGTTTTCCTGCTCTGCCTCCTTTAGCTTGAAGCTGATTTAACGGAGTGCCACAGTAAGGACACACTGGGATTGTTTATGGCAGGCCACTAATGACCAGGAGAAACTCCCAGTCTCATATTTAATAACCATATTTCAGAAATTATACCAATATCCTTCTATATAGGAATATATTTAAGGCTACACATCACATATTTTATTTTTAAATATTCACGCTCCCAAAAACTGAAATGAGATCATATTTGAGGCACCCCTGCTAGAGGTGCAGTATAATTGTTACTGGGTCATGGATTCTTTATTCCTGACACATTGATGAGCGATGACGAAGGACATTGGCAGATTACCTAAATGTTCTGCTACTTTGGACTGCATGTGGACCACCATATAATTGTGCGAGATGACCCAATGTCATCAGATTCCGTATGTAAACATTAAGCAGCCAAGAGCCTTTTGGCTAAGCCCAAAGTAATAGAGGCCCCTACTTGCTAATAACAAATAACACGAGGAGTGTCTGACCCTCTGATTACAGGACAATTTATAGAACCAGAAGCTTTTTATAGGCACAAGTAGATAACTAGGCTCTTTCTACATACACATATATATTTATATTTATATATATGCGCAGTGTTCTGGGGATTTAGAATCTTTACAATGATTTTACAATGAAAATGTAATGGTTTCGCTGCAGGAATAGTGTCTTTTTGTGGCTTGGAGTGCAGATGTCTTGGATGTAGCCAAGGCTCCTAGGAGTCCCCAGTGTCTTTATTGAAGTCTTAGTGATAGTCCCAGAGAAACCCCTCTGTGTAATCTAGCGCAGGACACAGGGTTTGTAGGTAAACAGGGGTCACTGCTTTTTCTCTCGAGTGGTGATGGTGACCAGCTGTTTGGCAGCCTTGGCAATGTCGTAGGCGCACTGGATGACTTGCTGTGTGAGGAGCTGGTAGTCTACAGTCGCCCCGGGCTCTGGCGGTACAGTTTTGCGGCACTCGCTCTGCAGTCGGTAAGCGCTAGCATTAAGCAATCGCAACGAGGAGCGAACAGTCTCCAGTGCTGGCTTCTACCAAGAGCAAAACAAAAGGGCACAATAGTTGAGTGAATGGATAAGACAGGGTTGCCGACTTTTAAAGGCTTCCCTCTGGGAGATCCCGGAGGGTAGCCATAGATGCATGTAGGGGGCAGGGCTTAACAGGGAGATTTATGCAAATCGTGTCATTAAGCCCCACCCCTGACGATCAATTACCTCTTCGGGGTTTCATAGGGATGGGAGTGGGTCTTGATGAAGCAATTTGCATCAGCAAGTCCCTCCCTGTCCCTAGTAAACTAGTGTTGCCAGGCAGGGGGGCAGGACTTGAGGCTGTGGTTTTATGGAAATCGAGAGCCTCAAGTCCCCTGCGGGAGAATTGCCAGCTCTCCCAGGATACTGGGAGAACTGCCCGAATTTCGGGAGACTCAGACATTCCGGGAGAGTCGGCAACTAAGGGTTAATACCGTTAAGTAGTTATTAATCAATCCAAAATACACACTCATTAGCTGTGTCGATCCCCTCTTAGTAACCACAATAATCTGCAATGAGTTTACTTACAAAACTACTATAGTGCAGTTAATGAGGGAATAACAATACATGGTTACCTTGGGGAAGAGTGAGGCCATCTCCGTTACTGCCGAGTGGATCTTTTCAGAACACGGAACAAAGCTGGAGAAAGCACAATAAAGAGGATAATACAGCTAATACATAATAATACAGCTAATACATAATAATACAGCTAATACATAATAATACGCTAATACATAATAATACAGCTAATACATAATAATACAGCAAATAATGTAGAGTACCCAAAATAAAAAAGCTAAATTAAATTAACTAGAATTTACTTGTACACGTGATTTTTATTCTGTAGATATATAGTATTTTATGACTACTTTAATTTATTTACAAGGCACTTTCCACAGTTTGCCTTAGTGATGTGTAACGGTTTCCACTGGTTGGCTAGTCTGAGGCCACACTGGGCTCCTCTTCAGTCAGTCAGCATTAGGTCCCCTCACCTGTCGTGTTTGAACTCTTGTGCAGCTCTCAGTAGCTCCTGAATATTTTTGGTCACTTGCTCTGTCCTGAGTATCACATCCTCTGTACTAGGCAGCGCTGGGTCCAGCTCCACCTCTACGTCTTCAGAATCTGCATGGAACTCCTCATCCCGGGACAGCTCTAGGAACCTCCTTCCATCCATCCTGCAAAGAAAATGGAGTAAAGCACTATCCACAGAGCTGCTGCTTGTTTGACATGTCTGTACTGTAAAAGGGAACCCCCCCTATGCTGAGCCAGCGCCCTTACAGGATGCAGTATGCTGGTAAAGCAATGGGTGATTTTCCACAGAGTCTTGTGGTAGATGTGGTAGCAGGCTATAAATAAGTACTTGTGGTAAAAAGTTCTGATCCCACTATTTCATTACTTACCCACTGCCGGTGTCTGTGCTTTGAGTATTGTCATAGTCGCTGTCTGTGCCACTCCCATGTCGTTCCGTTTTAACCGCCTGGAGAGAAGAAATTATTAGTTTCACTCTTGTTTACTCTACCCATGCCCCCACAGATCCCTCTGTTCTCATTATCACTAACAAGTACCTCAGTGAATTCTACTGTTAAAAATGTTGTAGGAATAAAAAAAGACTAGTTCTGATTACAGTTTTGTACTTTTCCCACCCTTATTCAAACAAAGCATTAACCTAATCCTATGATCTGCTATAGTGGACTTCATCTATGAACGGTGAAGGCAGCCATTTTATTGGCTGAACCAAGGATGAATTCACCACAGACACGTGACATTACTGAGCAACACAGCTTTAACGCTTTGGGCATCAGCGATGACATTAGTTCCTAGAGAAGGCATAGGCTGAATACATGTTCAGCAAACACAATTGCTTTCTGTATACTGGTTACCCTTGTCCATAAAAAAACACACGTGATTGTATAACTGGTAAATTTCAGATAATTTGACATGAATTAAATATTTCACCAAAACCCTTTATTTGTTCGGGCTGTTTATGGCAGCTGTATATCCCACTGATCAATTTATTAAAGAAATCTGAAAGATGTCACATGCAGCAGAGACAACTTTTACAGAGACAATGTGCACCAGAGACATTCTGCATCCCAGGACATCCTCCTTATATAAGAAAAGTTCATCATAATGGAACTTAAGGTTTCCCTGAAAAGGGGACTTTATACATTTTCTAGCAGCACAAAAATCTTATTAACATTCATTAAACTCTTTCCATGGTTAGTAATCAATAGTCAATACAAAGGAGGGGGGTACATCACCATGTTCCGGGTATTGTCCGGGGTTCCAGAGAACAGAGGGGAGGACAAAGGGGGGAAGGGCATAGAAGAGGCAGAGATGCCTTTCCGGATCTAAAACAGGAAGGGGGAGCGTCAGGCAGCATGCAAACAAACATGAAAAGAAAACAGGTCATCTAACAAAACTACATGCAACAATCATTACATGTCTCTAGAGAGCTAACACAGAACAGAGACACCTTCACCAGCAGAACTATGTACACAGAACACACAGGGTGGTGGCTACATTTAGGAAAAGCAAATACATGCTTCATGTTCTGTAGGTCATGGAACGTAAACATTGTGGTTACATGGTTATTGAATTATTAGCACGCTAATTTTACTTTGTGTGTCTTAAGCCTTCGCTTAGTTCCACCCAAAATGTACAAGATGACCCTCACCGGGACTCCCTCATCTAGAAGGGGCCATGCTTAATGGTCTGAGCAGGAGAGAGACCTTGTGTCGCACTCTCACATGAGCGAGGAGATGGGTAAAGGCTTGGAAAACACTATACACATTTCTGCTCCACACCATAAGAGGACATTGTGGAGCCTGGGTAGTGCCAGGTGATATTCTGTCATTTCCTGTTTTCTCTTAATAAAAACCAGTTAATGAAGCCTAATATGCATCACTCATTAAATGCTGTACTTTAGTTATTAAAAATACAAATAGGAAGAATGCAAAATAAGTTAATTGAAATTGAATAAGTTAGGACCGGATCCACAATTAGGATTGAATTACATACATTGTCCTCTGCATCAGTGGCTAACATATGTAATTAGCGATACTATATTACGTACATAGAGGTGGAGTGCACACTCCCCGTGCCTACACACCTACTGCGTGCAGAACTCATGCGGAATGCAGGATCATACGTAAGGGCTTAGCCAAGCCCTCACTGAACAATATGCATGCGTGCCCGCACCCATCATGTACCCATGGTGGCTGGACCTGCCCCGCTGTCCTAGACTGGCGATGGTACGGCCTTCTGATACATGAGTATGTAAATAAATACATACAGTGTGAACGGACAGCTGGGCAATGCATGTGGAATGTGGAAGTCAGCTGTCAGTATTATCTCTGGATCCAGTCCTTAGATATTCGCTTAGGCAATTTACAAGGCGCCATCAACCAATCAATCCACATCCAATCCACACTCTCGTTACTATTATTCACCTATAAAATGTAATATGGTGGCACTTAATGCGCTTTCCACTTTTACTAGTGTTGGTATGTGTGGGCAAGGGAGAGGAGCACGGGATTAAAGTCGCTGCATCAACGGACTTGTCTGAGTGATCATAGATCATAAGGTGAGAAGTTTTGTACTGGCACTATCACAACTAAATATTCAAACCACTTCCCTAAATTACGGGAGGTGCTCAGAGGTAAGGATAAGCGATTAAGAATTTTTAAACCTCAAGAAAGGGGTGCCTATGTTGCTGACATCCCCCTTTTTTGGGGGGTATCAAGTAACCTCTTAATGGCACTCTGGGTCTGTACAATTTTGTAATTCTAGTAATATTAAAAAAAAAATTTTTTTACGCTTTATTAATGTACATTTAAAAAAATATGTCCTAGCGAAATATTAAAAAAGAGAAATATCAATTCCTACAGTGCAAAGCACCGAAAAAAATTGTTAAAAACACAATACACGTGCATACAGTCCCTGATTAAGGAGCTTATGCCCATAAGGCTAAATGCCTATTTATTCCCTTTAAATAGCAGAGTTTTAAATTGTTGGCGAATCTCTATAAATAGCAATCATATGACAGTGTTTAAATAGATAGCTATGTTATGATTTAAGAGATTAAAGGAGATTAAGTGCACATAGATATATGTTGTTTATTAATTAATTTTATACTTATATATTTTATTCACTGTAGTAATTATAAAGGTTCCAATTTAAATGTAAATTATTAAAGCTTAACATTTTTTAATATTACTAGAATTACAAAATTGTACAGACCCAGAGTGCCATTAAGAGGTTACTTGATACCCCCCAAAAAAGGATGTCAGCAACATAGGCACCCCTTTCTTGAGGTTTAAAAATTCTTGATAGATCATCCATACATTAAAGATGTGAGGATGAAGGTGCAAATATGAAAAACAGAGCTAAATGAAAATAAACTCTCTATACTCAACCTTCTGCAATCATGGAGACCCGGGGTAATTTCCTGAGGGTTCCCATTACCATGGGGAACAAGACACATGAAACTTTTTGGTTTTTATTGATTGCTATAAAAACACAGTTTGCTTTGTTGCTCAATCAAACATTATTGTTCCATCTTTATCCCCGATTACTCGCTTTTTGACCCTTACTTGTACAGTACTGAGAGGGATAAAATAGACCAGTAAGTTTCTGTGAGGAAGTTACACCTTATAATACCCAGAAAATCTTGCTTACAGAAAATACACTACCAGGGAACAGAGATACAGATCATCTATTTTACAGGCCTGGCATTTTAATGTCATACAGGACCAAAGGATGTACACAAGCAGAGGTACAACGTCTAACATTGCTAAGGTTCTTAAAGCTACAGATTTCTAACCAGACTTGTATGCATTTACCCCAGAATGAAATGGCTGAAGCCGACTGCTAAGATCATCATTGGATTGGCCAAATGGTTTCAGGACAGACCCCGGCTCATACATGGAAAATGCCTGTCGGTCTCGTCGGTGGGCTGCAGGTAACTGGTGTTCAGTCCTCTCTGGGTTTACTGGAGGAGGAGGAGAAGGGCCTGTCTGGTGTCGGATCTGGGAGTTCTCAGACTGTAGTTTATGAATCTGTGTCAAAAATAATACCATGAATAAGACAATAGTACATATGAGGGAACTTGTTTTATTATAACTAAAACTAAAATTCAAAGGTCTATGTAAAATGAATTAAAAGGCTGAGGTTTAATGTTCAAAAAGGTCCTCAACTTAGATGCGGGAAGTATGATGTGATTAGGAATAATACTTTACCTACTACAGTCCCAGGAAACAATGACAGTATACAAGAACAGCATAAGGGCATTTCAATATTAGGTTCTATCAATCTCTATCTCTCTCTTTCTCTATATCTATATAGAAAATTCAAGGCTCCATGGTGCTTTATTTCCAAAATGTATTCAAATCTCCAGCGCATAGGAGTTATTTGTACCGAAATGTTTAAAAAAGAAGGAGATAATGTAAAAACATCTTTCAACACTACCAGCATCCTAGATACAAGCTGCAGTATTCCTAGTTAGAGCCACAAGAAGGCTTTAATGTTTACATTGTGTGTGTGTGTGTGTGTGTGTGTGTGTGTGTGTGTGTGTGTGTGTGAGCGAGAGAGTGTGTGAGAGTCCTCACTAAAATTGGGGATAAAAAAACAGCAGTCTGGATGGGGCGGGTGTAAATGCTAGGGGAAGGGGAGGGAAATCTAATTATTCAGTATAGATGTGCCCTATGCACACCAGCCCGCTGGTGAAAACTCATCGTGGGACAGCTGTCCCGTGTCCGAGGTTTGGAGAGGCTTCAGTGATTCTCGACTTAATACATTATCCTTCTTCAATTACATCTTTGAAGAAAGGCATCAGTCTATGAGTCATCACTTTCTGCACTCTGCGATGACTCATCCACACCGTGAGAGAAAATTCCTCTCACAACTTGTCATGTGACATCCCGGCATAAAGAAAAAATTTTGATGTCACCTATCTTGATATAGCAGAATTAGGGTTCATCTTTATTTTATGTTAGACATGAATGTATATAGATTGAGTAAATGGCAATCCCTGTGCAAAAATAAATGTTGTCTGTGTAGGTTGGATGTTTGTATTAAAGCGTGTCTGGGATAGTAGCTGATAGGGAGTGCTGTTTCAGAGTAGCTGTTTTGGAGACTTGGGGACCTCTGCCGGGGGTGAGCTTTCAATTTACAAATACATGATATATGACCCAAAGTTGGGACTCTGACGGTATTAGAATTAGGACCAAAACAGAGAAGCCGTGTAAGTGGACGGTGGCTTATCATATATTGCAAATGTATGTAACAAATCTCTCTGACTTATTTTAAAGATAGAAAATGATGGGTTGTTACTGGTTCATTTCAGTGCTTGCATGTCTTTTTTGTATCTATTTTTGTATCTGTATACATATGTATGTGCATATACACATACACACACATGAGTGTGTGTGTGTGTGAGTGTGTGTGTGTGTGAGAGTGTGAGAGAATGTGTGTGTGTGAGTGTGAGTGAGAGTGTGTGTGTGTGTGTGTGAGAGTGTGTGTGTGAGAGAGAGTGTGTGTGAGAGTGTGAGTGTGAGAGAGAGTGAGAGAGAGAGTGAGAGAGAGAGAGAGAGAAAAAGAGAGTGTGTGTGTGAGAGAGTGAGTGAGTGAGTGTGTATATATAAGATTTTTTTGGAACACGCATAAATCTATACATACTTTATGTTACAAATAAAGGCAATGGATATTACTTGCAGGCAGTAGTGAAATGAACCCATGAGAAGGTGTCCGCACCTCTCTCTGAAGTCGCCGCAGTTCCTCGCTTAGGTTGTTATTCACTTTCATCAGCTGTTGTACTTTGGCGTCAGATGTTGCCAGGGCTTTCTTCACCTCCAGATACTCCTGTAAAGTAATGGGGCCATCTGATAAGTCTGAGGAGTCCATGCTCTGGAACAGAGGGAGAATAGGTCCCATTACCAGCCTTGTCGCTAGGTCTTTACTATATACTAATAGCAACAGAACCATTTGTATTTTGCACATGAAGGTACAGCCCAGAGGAACCTCCAATATTGAGGAATGCTACGAAACCAGCAAAAGGGAGAAGTGTCAGCCCTGTGACAGCCCAGAGGAACCTCCAATATTGAGGAATGCTACGAAACCAGCAAAAGGGAGAAGTGTCAGCCCTGTGACAGCCCAGAGGAACCTCCAATATTGAGGAATGCTACGAAACCAGCAAAAGGGAGAAGTGTCAGCCCTGTGACAGCCCAGAGGAACCTCCAATATTGAGGAATGCTACGAAACCAGCAAAAGGGAGAAGTGTCAGCCCTGTGACAGCCCAGAGGAACCTCCAATATTGAGGAATGCTACGAAACCAGCAAAAGGGAGAAGTGTCAGCCCTGTGACAGCCCAGAGGAACCCCCAATATTGAGGAATGCTGCCAGGGAGTATGTTAGGTTTTGGATAGAGATGCTTTTAGCCTTCAGTAAAATATTTTTATGGGCTTTCTGGTTTGAGTTAGTACATTATTTTCACATATTAAGCTATATACACTTACAACTTAATTAGATACATTCAAATTTATAGTGGAAAAGACACACATCATGTTTTGCAATGAAATAGTGGGACATGTGCATGTGTGTGATAAAAGCCATTGCATGCACTCAAACATAAACCTAGGCAGGATCCCGCAGGAAGCCATGGCGGTGATAAACATATGACGGTATCTCCTGTGCCCCTCACCCTGGCTCTGTTGTTCCTCGAGTTTCTGAGCAGATCCTGATCTGTGTCTTCATCCGATGCTACACTATCATAGTCATGCTGGTCATCACAGTCATTGGAGTTGTTCCTCAGACTATAGTCAAGGTTGTCTATAGAAATAAGTATAACAGGTAATGTACAGAACATTCCTCTACACAAGATTCTAGATATACATTTAAATCTGGACATTGTGAAATCTTAATTCTGCTGTACTATGGTCACTGCCCAGCAATCAGTGATGGGTCAGCCTCAGAGGGACATAACGGGCCTGATTCAATTTGCCGCGATGACGGGAAAAAGATCACGCTGCCATTTACGGCAGCAAAAATTCACAGATTCTTATGCGCAGCTCTATGGGGCACGCATAAAAATCAACAAATAAAAATTCACGGACAGCTTAGCACCGCAAATAACATGGATACAAAGCTAACTGAATCGCGCTCAACGTGTCAGGAGTAACTGCTGTTGTGTCTATTTTTTACATACAGATTACAACCTATTCTGCCATAATAACACTGTAGAGTAGTCACAAATCCTAACACTATTATATGCAGCTACTAGGGGATATCTGTCAGGATATGAAGGTTTTGGACATCCAGCAGAGAACTCAATCTCCATACAAGACTGAAATATACTCTGGGAACGCCTCTAACAGACCGTATTCTGAAAAGGTTTGACCTGTTATAAAAGTGTAATGTCCTGTAAATTGCGCATGAACATGCATAGAAGGTTCATAGAGAAGGGGCATGGATAACAGGCAAGAGGTATCTGCAAAGATGTATGCAACACGGCCCTACAAACAATGATCAATGATTAAAAACTAACATTCATAAAGACGTCTGTGAAAGGGTCCTTACACTGGTCCATACAGTCACGTAGTTTTCGTCTTATGTACGTTGTTTTAAGAATTGAGCGTAAATAAGCTTGCGTAGTAGCTATCTTCGCACCATTTCAGTACGCAGATTGCGTAAGTGCGTCTTTAGCATGCGTAGTAGCTCAATTCTTAAAGCAACGAGCATGAGATGAAAACTACGTAACGGTGATTCCGGACCAGTGTCCTCAACTCAGAAGCAGGAAATCTGATGAAATATTCATCTACTACGGCCCCAGGAAAGATTAACAGAATAAAGTTATTTCACTGTATTCATCATTATCTAGAAACAGCCTTGTGGTAGAATCAGATATACTTTATGCACAAGTACATATGTGAGCATTATAGACAGTGGAATATTTAATGTAATCCATTAGGTGTCACATCTCTCATACTATATACACCAGCAACACAAGCCCTTACCTGTGGCGATTACTGGCGTTTTGCCTTGCTGCCGCCTCTTGGCTTCACTGAGAATATCAATAATCAAAGTGGCAAATTCCCGGGCATTGAAACGTGCCAGTTTCTGGCGCCCCTGGAGACACAAGTCAAGAATCATACAAACGATATATATATATTTATTATATGACAGACTGTGAAGAGGGGAAAATACATTTACACTCTGTACCTGATTCCTAGTGGCAGAGTACTCCGGGTTAACGGGTAGAAAGGGCACGGCGCTGCGTTCTGTTACCAGTGTGCTGTGATTCTGGGTAGTCAGCCAAACTGTGTGGAAAGGGCACAGGTTGAGGGAAGAGAAGACACATGGAAACTATGGCCTGTATTCAGAGTACTGGATGTATAACATATACGTCCGGTGTTTAGCGGTGTTAGGCGGTTTACGCAATCTACGTAAGAAAAAGATACTTAGATTACGTTAAAAAATGACTACACATGTGCAGTAGTAAAAATCGCTAAACACCGGACGTATATGTTATCTGTCCGGTACTCTGAATATGGGCCTATGTTCTCACACTATCCAATACACGTGTCAAGGGATTTGTGTTTAAGGTCCACCCTGCAGAATAAGAATACTTTATGGATGATTTACTACATTCCTTTTTACATTCTGCATCTTTTGGGCCACACAGATAAAACGTGATGCGCTTGAATCAGTTATTCATTTCCATCTAAAACAATTCCACTTGTGAGAGATTGTTATTTTTATGATTTGCAGGTGTCTTTGTAAGAAGATGCCATACTGAGTGGATACACCAGAGCTGCGAGACATTTAATAGATGAAAACCAGGCTCTTCTGATTTTATGGAGCCATTGTCCCTAAGGCTGACAGGGTATGACTGGATTTGTAGATAACAAATATAAAACAAATAATCAGAATCCAAAAGATCTCCATTTTATGATAATCATTAGTAAATGAACACAACAGTAACTACCTCAAACACCAATGAATACAGCATGACAGAGTACTTCCTAATGCTAATATAAAAGCCATATCAATCCCACAAGCCTATCACATCCAGTGCGGTACCAATGCTGACCCATTGCTTCACATTCTTTACAAAATCCGTTTACATGGTAAAATATCACTTCTATAGATAAGAGTTTTGTTTTATAAATCAGTATTTTTTTAATAGAATGTTCACATTTTACAAAACAAAATACAATTCTCAAACATGGATTCTAATCAATACACCAACCCCTTTCCCCCAAACTTAACAGCACTCAGATGTAGAAAGAATGAATGCTACTGTATATCATGTAAAGCAGTGTTATATAGCACATGAATGGATAGGTTAAAGTCATAATGATCACAGTAAAGCTGGCAATACACTAGGACAATTATTGCTCTCAGCCAATAAATGCAACAATTTTACCCTGGGGAGTGGTCCCAATATTGGTGCCACAAACTTCTCCTGCTGGGACTGATAATCCTTGCAGTAGAACCCATACACACACACACACTAGGGTTAATTTAGTCAGCAGTCAATTAACCTACCAGCATATTATTGGTGTGTGAGAGGAAACCAGAGCACCCGGAGGAAACCCACACAGGCACAGGGGAGAACATGCAACTGACACACAGATAAGGCCTAGTCAGGGAATCCAACTCATGACCTCAGTGCTGTGAGGCACAAGTGCTACTCACTGATCCACCACGCTGCTCAGTCTCAATCAATCTTTACAGGAGACACATACAACTACTGTGTGACTCTACTGAAACAGCTGCAGAACAACGCACACTGACTGCAGCACTGTGTTAGTAGACCCACACAGAGGTAGAGAGAGAACAGCGCTGCAGTATGTCCGTGGGTGAGGTTGTGCAGCACTGTGTCCTTTTTCCCCTGTGTTCAGTCATTGAGCACAGATGGAGAGAGGACACAATGCTGCAGCACCTCCCACACGGACAGGCTGCAGCGATGCGTCAGTAGAGGATTATCAGTCAGGAACCCTAAACAATGAGATAATCGGACCCTAGAGTTCTATATGCGATTAAAATACAAATCTTGCCACAAACTACAGCAATTAGTGCAATCCACGATATTTGTATCGGGCAGATAATCACACTAGTATGTGGCCAGCTTAAGATATTTTATTAGAATTGGACTTCTACGCTCATAGAAACTCATTTTTTCAATCAAATTAGATCGTTTGACGCCTATGAGCTTCACCAAAAAGGCGATTTGATATTCTACGTCCAATTCCTGAATGAGAAAAAGGTGAAATGGCCACAGAATACAGTGTAGCTAAGTTTATTAAGTAAAAGAAATATGTCAGCCATAAAATGAATACATTATCACCATGAAAGTGCTGTAGGTGGGCGAGAGCTTGTATAAACACACCATCCACATCCAAAAGAAACAAGCAGCCTTTCTCCTCACAGCAGAACAACACAACACCTGTACTTGCAGAGTCAGCACTAAGTTGTTTCTCTGGGCTCCCGATCTCTAATTATACAGCTCACGTTAACCTCATGTTTGTTTTCTCAGCTGCTGCTATTAGAAGGATAGAAAACAAAAAGCATATTCATAGACTGTGCTTGCTCCACTACGCCCTGACACCCCAGGAAAGCTAATTCCTTAACACCACACAGGCCAAAGAGTTTTAGTGTTAAGGGATCTTTGAACAGGCGCTACAGTTTTGATTCCGTAAGACAGTAAATCTTTCCTGACATGTTGTCACAAAGGAGCAATGCCAGATCCATCAGGAACACATGCTGTGTGTCCCAGTATCCATGCACCTATGTTTTGTGTGGAGATGGTGAGAGCCTTTGTATATGTAGTGAAGATGTGGACAGAGCTGAGGAACAGTTTCTTTCTACAAAAATAAATCACGCATCTACCTCACTGTAGGAATCCTAAACTTATCCTAATTCGAGAACCACTACTTACCTTCAACGGATGAGAGTTCAACACTCTCGCTAGATCACTGAATGGAAAATCTACTATGTTGCTGGATCAATGAAATGCACTTGACAGGACAGCTGCTTGACACTTCTGCACTGAACGCGACACCGACACGGTGAGTATACTTAATGCAAAGTTTAATGTTGGTTTAAGGTTAGAGTTAGGCAACAAAGAGAGTAGTATTAAGGCCGCCATACACTAGAGCGATTATCGGCCTGATCACCCAATTATCGGGTGATTGGGCAAATAATCGCTCTAGTTAGTGTACAAGATCGTTTTTCCAAACGCCAAATAAACGCACCAGAAACGCCTGGGTGCGATTATTTGGTCTTTCGGAAAGTTTAATAAATATCGGGAGAAAGCTCCTGATATTTTAAGGGAGGCAATCAGCAAGCTGAATGGCTCCCTATCCCTGCAATAGACGCTGCTCCATATCTATGTACAAAGCTGCTC
>WWET01000512.1:593045-614915 GCA_011038615.1 Limnodynastes dumerilii
GCTGTCAGAGCAGCTTTGCACATGGCTCTGCAGCAGCGCCATAGAGAGTGCTGCCTCCCCCTCCCCTCTTCTGCTAGGATAATCGTTCCCAGCAGAGGAGGTGTATGGTGCTGATAACAGGAGATTTCCCTTGCGGGAAATCGTCCAGTTTATCGGGCCACCCCTGCTGGGACCGATAATCGCCCTAGTGTATGGCGGCCTTAAAAGTCAGGCTGTATTTGAGGGTAGGGTTAGAGTTAGGCTGTAGTAAGGGAAGGCGTGACGTTATAGCTGCGGTAAGGGGATGGTTAGGGTTAGGCTGGGTACACACTGAGGCTTTTTAGCAGATTATCTTTCCAATCACAAAATTAAAAAATCGTTTCACCAGATTTTGGATTATATGATAGTTACCAGGGTGTCCTGTCCAAATATGCTCCAATATCTTTTTAAACCGTCTTTGATCTTTTGATTTGATCTTTTGTAGCTCCTAATATGCCAGATCAACCATGGAAAGATTTCTTTTGCTTTTAGCAAGTGTGTCCGGTGTTAATTAGGAGATCTTTGGACAGTTCACACCGGTAAGATATCTGGTGAAATGGTCTTTTGATTGTGTGATTGGAAAGATTATCTGCTTAAAAAGCCCCAGTGTGTACCCTACTTTAGGGCTAGCGTTAATCTAAGACTTTTAACTAATGACTATTTTTATACTGACCTTAGTATTGTCAGATAAGAGCCCTGTCAAGTTCATCTTTGTAGACACTTATACACTGTCAACCTAATGTTGAGTGTATGAACGTCTATAAAAATACTTTAGGCCATGTAGACCATGCCCTTCTGATAGGAATATCCATACCTATGAGAATAAAATTGCTCTTAGGGTTTGATGGTCCAATCAGAATGTATGTGCACCCCCAATCACAAATCAGACAAATCAGTGGCCCACCACCTGGAACAGAGATAACATTTTGCACAGCACACAAGCAGACATGACTTTTCAGCTACATCAAAAGCATGTACCTATTTAGTTATTATGGGCTACAGGACATCCATACACTATGGTACTGAATATGGACTGATTTTTCTGCATTTTATAATGATCATTAAAATATAATACTCTACAGGAATTCAGTGCTACGTTCAGAATTTACGGTAGCGTATGTACTACTCTCTCATGTATATACTTTGGCCGCCTTACACTTTCCAAGCCCTACCTTAAGTTTACACGGCGTAACCACTGACGTACGTATAGCCCTTGCGTACTTACGCTAAACACGCCCATACGGATTTAAATGCCCGATTTAAATGCCCCACCCTGCTTTAGAAGCGTAATTACGGGTGGCGTATGGTCGGCACGCCCCTTCATACATTGATACGCTTATGATACGTGACTGCCCCATACGCACTGAGTTATGCTCCGTAACATCTACCGCGCGCATGCGCAGTAGGTACTATTGAGCGCTTTTACGCTAGCGGCAAGCATAAAATCACTTACCTGAATCTACCCCGATATGACTACTGGTGAGTTATATATTTTCCGACACAGTAAATAGCATGTTATAGTAAATACAATTCCATAATAGAATATTGCTGGGCACACGCCACACTCTCTTACAATCCAATTTCTTTAACGATTTTTGTAACGACAAGCTCCCACGATTTTTTCTGCCGTAGCATCGTTCATTGGTCAAATAAATCTGTATATAAAATCATTTCAAATGGTGCCATTAGCGATAACACAATATGGGTTTATTGTGCATGCACACACTTGCGCGATATCGTGTGAATCAGTCGTTTAATTGGACCAATTATTGGGTGAAACAAGCGTAGTGTGTACCGAGTTTAAGACATTGTCATGTCAACCGGTAAGGACAGACCACTGTTCTGCGTTACACATAATCCTCAGCCCTGGTGATTTGTTCTTTTATTAGAAAGATGGAAATGACACAGTCTTCCAGATAATACAGTGTTGTGATGATACTATTGCTCAAATCAGGCAATGGCCTTTAAGGACTGAAGTATGACAAGATATGCAAGTACTTGGGATCTCTTGCCTTCCTCCTCATTGTCAACTAGGTAGAACAGCTCTGCTACCAATACAACGTGTTTCAACTTAGTGACGTACAGTGACTTTAAATATTATGTTAGTGTGTGTGTGTGTGTGTGTGTGTGTGTATACATACTACATGTGCTTTTTCTCTACTCTTTTCTTTTTCATCTTGGAGGAAGAACTGTACTTTACCATCGTAGATTCTGGTTATATATATTACCCAAATAATTAAATCAACATGGGAATTTTTTGGGGGGTGAGATAAAGTTTTAAGAACTTTGGCACTGATTCACAACTAAGAACGTATAGGAGATCTGTGCATATTTTTCCAAGTGGATATAGTGCACATGCTCAGAACTCCAACATATGTACGGCAACTATACCAGAGTGGTTCACAGACAATGGATGACTGACGGAGGACTGGTTCCGCATGTGTTCAGAGGGGCACGACTCAATGCAGATCAGCAGCACACAGACTATTAAGTGCCTTGCGAAAGCAACCATACACACCGAAAAAGATAAGCTAGCCCTCTACCACTCTAAGTTGTTGTCCGTATGGTCCTGTGTGAGCCTACGCATCTTGGGCCTGATTCAGAGATGCGATTTCCACGGCACTTAGGTGCGTATATTTAAGATCCTAGAAAATTTGCAACACTGCGCATGCGTAGTAATAGTGCAACGCCGTTTACGTAGCGGTTAGGAGCGTAAATTCGCTAAGAGCGTAAGTTTGAATCGCACGCAAGCACTTAAGATCTTAAGTGCAGCGAATCTTTAAGATCTTAAGGATTTGCATGGAAAGGGGCGGGGGGAGGCAGGGAAATGAGAGAAAGTGGGCGAGGACTGACACTTAGGATCTTAAATGAACGCTACCACGTCACTTAAGATCCCAAATGACAGCGTATAGTTAGGGCAAGTCAAGTCAATGGCAAGTTTAAGATCCACCGCTGTTTGCAAGGGGAGTGTCTGTTTATGCAGTGGGCTGGAACCTGCTAAGATCTTAGCAAAGGTGCGTATATTTGCGATCTTTTCGCAATCGCATCTCTGAATCAGCCCCCTTGCCTCTATGTTTTTTAAGCAAGCCAAGACCTGTTTCTCTATGGAATCCGTTTGCTTTTTTATTTAAATAATTTTTATTTAAGTTAAACAAAAACAATATATTAAATAGACTAGACTTTAATACAATGATGCTTTGTGTTATTAATCAACAAGTGCATTTAGTATCGGTTAAGTGAATGCTGAGTAACTTAAAATATTATAAAGGCCGTGTGATATAGGAAACACATCTGTTTTTATTATACGCACGTCAAAGTGTGACTAGCTTGATTTTGTAGCACCTCTGAATCAGTCTTACGGATCTGCGACATGCCTATATTTATGTATGTCCACACTTCCACGCGGACCCTAATTGTGAATCAGGTCCTTTGCTTCTGATCTAGCAACACTTCACAATCCTTGATTTTCACTTTGCAATTTATCGATTTAAATATTTTCTTGATCTATTGTATAGGAGCATAACTAGAATGCCAAATCCTTCGGATTACTGATAGCAGAGAAGTTCATTTCTATTTACATCTGACGAGTACTAGTTATTCCTGATGTGAATAGGGACATGGTAATATTCACCGCAGATGCCGTACCAGTATTTCACTGCACTACTGCCTGCGAGTCACCGATTTGGACAGTCCCACTGCAAGATGTTGCTAGTCAATGTTTAACTTCTTACTGTGTGTTTGCCTTATCAATAACTCTCCTTCCCATTAAACTAACATCTGACCTGGGTCCAGTGCCTGAAGAACGGTCAATAAACCTTGAATAATATTAAACAGTTTTTAGAGTCTTTTACAGTTTAATAGTTCATTTATTTAATAGATTCAGGATTCTAATCAATTAGAAAAAACAATATTTGCTTAGACTAAACCGAATGGATTTATATCCTTTTCAAGCAGCACTAAAAAGAAAGTCCTTTTTGTGTAAAAATGACACAGATCTAGAATAGTGACATATCAGACATGTATAAATGTAACCAGTTATCCGTATACAAATGCCAATATCTGGTATGCCCTTTGGATATTCCCTATTCTCAAGCAGCGGCAGAGGATCCCTGCAGAATCCAACCTCCCATGCAGGCGAGGGAAGACTGCTGCTCTAACACACAAGGGAGCTCTGTTAGCAGGACCCTGCCATAAGATTTCTGCACCACCCCCATCTTATGCAGGGAAGGTGCAGGAAACTTAAGGTAGGGTCCTGCTATCAGAGCTCTCTTGAGAGCAGTGATCTTCCCTTGCCTGTATGAGATTCTGTAGGGATCCGGCTTCAGATCTTCTCTGCCACTGTTTGAGAATGGGGCAGTTAGCCAGTCCTCATGCACTATTTATATGACTAACCCCACCCACAAAGTGAAAGTGCTTCCGCCTCCACCATCTGATTGTAACCAGGATGGAATTCTGAATCCAGAGAAAAGTCCTATAAAAGTGGTGCCCACATGAAGGCTTTCCAAAAAGTGGGCGTTTTCTAGTGATCAGAAAACACCCCCTTGTAGGAAGCCTGGATCTGGTCCACTTTTATTTTGTAGGATAAAAACATATTTATAGGACACCTATATACATGGTGCTTATCATATAGTGAAAATATTTTGTGTCTTTAATACGTGGAAGCAAAATAACGGCTTTCCTTTACTTGGATATAATTGTTAAACATCACAGCTCATTGTGAAGTTTCCTGACTGCCAGTTATTAAAAACCTGCCCTACTTAATGCACTGTCCAGTCATTTCCACCCTTCCTGTGTGACAGATGGAGTCTTTTCTAATGGCAGATATTTACATGCATGGTTTATGCTGGGAGTGTGCTTTTTATGCATGATATCACAGCCATAAGCAACACTTCCCATCTGTAGAACTTAGAATGTTAAAGCTGGGAACACACTACATGACTTACTAGATTATTGGGCAGATCACAAGATAAATAAGTGTTTTCACTGAAGTGTGTATGATGCAAACAGTCATGACTGTACACAGTACACAGCATCATGTAAAACCTCTCACTTTACAGATCAAATGATGAATACAACGTCAGAAAAGATTGCAAATAAAATAAAATAAAAGCAAATATCAGAGCAGCCGGTAAGTAATGTGTATGCATTAATTGGGGCCTTTCAGTTTTTATTATAATCTTGTAAAATAAAGTAATATAAAAATATTGGGCCTGATTCAGACTTAAGAAGATGCTTAAAATAAGAGAGGAAAGTCACTCTTGGGCTAAACCATGTTGATTGCAGGGAAGTCATATTTCATCTGTTGCAAGCAGTATTAAGAGTTGAGAGGTGGCGTTTCCTATACCAAGTCTAAATAACAGTGTGATAGTAAAGCTGGTCAGTATCTGTGTGCAGTAAAAAATCCAAAGATATATCTCTGCATGCAAAGAATACAATTAACTCGACTCCCCCCTGCAATCAAAATAGTTTAGCCCAGGAGTGATTTTTCTCTCTTATATTAAGCACCTTCTTAAGTCTGAATCAGGCCCATTGTGTTGTGTGAAATCTATGTAGCATGTTCCCAGCTTTACACAGGAGTACAAAGCTTGACAGAAACAAGGGAAACAAGGAATATGGCATCACAGAGCTTGCAGCCCATCCTAAAACCTGTTCCTTTAATGCTCACTACAACCAGAATTAGCTGTTATATTTATAAAAACAGCAATGCAGCAAATTATTGCTCTCAGTTATAAGCAATGGACACAAGACTGAGGAGTGATGGATTTCCAATGAAATGACTGACAGGAGTCTGCTGTGTAACACAATCTCTAGATCCACAACTTTTGGTCCTGGAAAATGTCCACAAATATAAGGAATTCGCTAATTCCATCAGTTATATTTTACTGTTCTCTGCGGCTCTCACATTCACTAGTACACTTTTTTGTGTTAGGGGGGAACCTCTAAAGCAAGTTCATCACTCAATTAAACAGTTAAAAACTAATCAGACAAAATACACCTAACCTTCAACTGCAGAGCTTACTCCATTACAAAGACATGGACCCAGGCCCGGATTCACAGTTACGTGGTTTTCATCTTACGTGCGTTGTTTTAAGAATTGAGCTACTACGCATGCATAGTGGCTTATTTACACCATCTACGTACCATTTCTGTACATAGATTGCATGCGTAGTAGCACAATTCTTAAAACAACGTACGCAAGATGAAAACTACGTAACCGTGAATCCGGACCCTAATCTTTAAGACATGGTACTGAAGAAGGCGAGGCTGCATTCGCTTCCTAAGATGGTGACCTGTTTCTGAGGGTTGTGGGACACCGCCGTGGACAGATTTAGGTATGGACACTCCTGGAATTTTATTTTGATTATCCAGCTTAGTATTAGCATTTAAAAAGGCACCTTAAAAAGAGCTGTGTTTCTGACAGCAAGGCTTTATTAGCTATAGACACAGTTTTTGCTGTCCTGGAAGGCAACTAGGGAGATGTTAATGCTTTTACAAGACACTACCGATATTACAGAAGGGACAGTCTGAAGCAACAGCAATAATCAGTGCTTCAAAGTTGGTTCGATGTTGCTACTTTAAGTGATATTTGGCAGACATCTGTAATGATAGCTGCAAATTTAAGAAACTATTTCTTCACTTAAGACCTTAATATGGGAAACACAAAAAAAAAAAAAAGAAGTTCTTCCTAATGTACACACAGCAGGAACAGAAGTTCAATCTGTCCCAACCACATTGCACAACATCTGCAGACATTACAGGGATGCTGACTATTTATAGGCAAACAAACAATTAGTAGCTGGGATCGAGGAGCCCCCAGAATGGGTCACTGTCCAATCTCTTTATTTATCACACAATTATTGCCCGATACACTATACCTTACTCTAGTCCTTGCAACATTAACACTGCTGGCAACATGTCAAGCAAAGCCAACACAATAAACACAAACTTTACATCTATAAGGAAAAAAAATACCTATAAAAGAAAAAGCGATATCCAAGATTCTATCAACCTTCAGCAGCAACTTCTAATCAGCCATATAGAATACGGTTGTTTCTATATAAGATGGTAAATACATTGAGTATAACAATGAATGCTGAAGAATGACAATACCATGAAAAGCAAGGACGGTCTGGCTTCCAAAAGTTGCATATAACCATCCAGGGAATTATTCCCAAGTTGATCCCGCTGTAAGACAGACATGGAAAAAAAGGCGGCAGGGAGAAAAGCTGCTGGTTCCTTAGATCAGAGCTGAGTGTAACCAGTCTGCAATGTGGTCCAGTGTTTCGTCTGCACTGTGGGTGAGTGAGAAGCTGTGTCTGCTCGTCTAACATGAAAACCTCTGTTAGAGCCTGCTTAGCTGCTGAGAAATTGGCAGCTATATGGAATGTGGGATGGGTCAGGAACTGGTTCATTTGAAAAAAATGTATATCAACCACTTGGTAAGGTTTTTGTTTTTGTGTTTTTTAAATATCATCGCTCTCTTGCGGTTTTCAGTTTTGGGCAGGGAGGAAATTTAAAGATGACCAGATTGGATTAACCCACTGAATGCCTAAAGCAAAAGGCTAGTTTAGTATTAGATCATTGCACGACCACATTCTCTAAGAAGTCCTAACGCACAACATATCTTGTATGGAGTAACAAAGATGGAAGAAGAGAAAGAAAAAGCAAACTAGCATACAAAACGTCAATTTACGTGATATCACAATGAGAAATAGTGTTAAAACATGACAAAAAACAACACTAGCTTTGGGTGCTTTTAAAACATGCAAAGGCGTTCACTTTACCCAGCAGATGTATATTATTTCTGTGTAAATGACAAGGACACAGGATTAGACAGAGTGAGAATATTCTTAGAATCTATAGACAGAGGATTGTTGGTTGTCATGAAACACAAGGCAAAATACTGTTTATACATTGAACATTCTAATGTATATGTTATGCCTATAAGATGTTACAGAGAAGTTCAATAAGTAAATTAGATGTAAAGACCTTAATGCAGAGTGTGTGTGTGTGTGTAACCATGATACCTAAGAATCCAGAAACAGAGAAGTAACACAGCTACTCACAGTCCTTTTTTTAAGAACTGTTCAGGTACCAGAAAACATGTATTAAATGACAAGCGCCACAAAACACTCCACCTTTCCTCCCCTCTGCAGGGCTTCACAGAGAGGGCTATATCCCACAATCAGATGGTCATCCCAAGCACAACACACACAAGGAAGCATTAGTCAGTCATTTAGACACCAAGCGCTAAGCTTTTGCACCACATGCTATGTAACACAGGTTATAAGATGGTGGCATTGTAAAATGTCAGGCAGTTGAGAACATTGGACCATATTCACACTTTTACGCAACCAAGTAGCATGCCGACTCCCTGACACACCCTCAGCTTCTTAGCAGACTTACAAATGCCATAGGGCTACCTTATCTTTAGGTCATAGTTGTACACGGTAAGAATTCCCCTTTTAAATGCATCCCTCCACCCACTCTTCTCATCTTTGTTCTTAATTTGTCCTGGCACACCCCTTCATTCTTAAGTCACTACGAACCTAACTAGGGGCTGGATCCAGACCTTGTTAAGTGCATGAACTTAGTTACACCTGGGCTAAACCATGTTGATTTCAGGGGAGTCATATTTCATCTGCTGCAAACAGTATTAGAGTTGAGAGGTGATGTTTCCTATCCCAAGTCTAAATAACAGTGTGATAGTAAAGCTGGTCAGTATCCGTGTGCAGTAAGCAATTTAAAGATATATCCCTGCATGCAAAGTATACAATTAACTTGACTCCCCCTGAATTCAACATGGTTTAGCCCAGGTGTAACTAAGTTAATGCACTTAACAAGGTCTGGATCCAGCCCTAGGTTCATAGTGGTGATTCAAAGCCGTCCTGTTCTTAAGTCCAACGTAGATTGCATACATTAAGTTACTAAGAGTGCGCAGTTTGCCCCCTTCTTAAATTTACACACCTAAAAAGCAGTATTTTCTGAACTGTGAATCAAGTCCATTGTGAAGTAGCCAGAATGTAAATCACACAAACACTACACAAATAAAGTGTTCATCTTACAGGATTGATGCAAAAAGTGTTGACAAAATGAAAGTTTGTTCACAGAACTGCAAAGAGAGCAGTCTTCCATACAACATGACTGTCCCACCACATCATAGTAGAGGATGTAATATTAATAATACATTTATTAAATGCCACGTTGGGCACTTTAATGGTCAGAAGTGTTCCTCTCTGTCCAGATATATCCCAGCAAATATTTGGTTATGAATTCTCTATATAAAGGAACTTATGTGTGAGGATGAGCAGGTTATGCTGCTCTGTGTTTTAGTATCACCTCCATCATGTCAGCAGATAACTGACTAGTCAAAACAAATCCTAAAACCACAAATGCTGTGTTATGTCTGGATGCTTTCTGCAGTTCAGAGCTCACCACCCAGATCCCACGTGTACGGTTTAACAAGGATTTTTTGTTTGTCATACTGGTGTACATTTTACAGCTTAAATCCATGAAACACAGAAATCCGGATCCAGAGCTCCAATTTTGCTGCTATTGATGTGACGCGCTCTACAGATGTTCACGCATTGCACTGCCCTTTACATGGACAAACTATCACCATCCAGGGCTGACATTAACGCAAGCACGTGGAAAATCACATTAATATAGAAGCCTGCATTCCTATGGAGAAACACAGAATGGCCTATAATGTAATCTACCTAAGAGGGAATGGCCATTTGTGAGCCAGCCCCTCAAATGTCACTGGGCTGGATCTAGATTTAAGAAGGAGCAAGAATTTAAGAGAGGAAAGTTACTCCTGGACAACACCATGTTAATTTCAAGGGGATTCAAGTGAATTGTATTCTTTGCATGCAGGGATATATCTTTGAGTTGCTTACTGCACACAGATACTGACCAGCTTTACTATCACACTGTTATTAAGACTTGGCATAGGAAACATCACCTCTCAACTCTAATACTGTTTGCAACAGATAAAATATGACTCCCCTGCAATCAACATGGTTTAGCCCAGGAGTAACTTTCCTTTCTTAATTTCAAGTCCCTTCTTAAGTCTGGATCCAGCCCATTGCTCTTAAGTCCGTATGGTTTGGAAAGCGCTCTTATAGGTTAGCATAGATGTGTGTATGTGCACAGCATGAAAAGGATCTACCATCCAACAGAAGTGCGCAGATACAGTGGGAAAATTGGAAGCTTTGGATCTGACCCAGAAACCTATTACAGAATACAACTGGCATGGAGACATTTTCAGATTGTAACACAAGCTCAGTAACTCACGGATCTTGTCTATAAGTTATACATTTGCTACGCAGACAGGAAGGGACAGGGCTGTACATTTTGCATGTCTGAGTCTGAGACCTCTATCGAATAAATCTTTCCTCCTGCTTTCTGGATATAACGCAGCAGCTGGCATATGTCCTCCTACAATGTCTACAAGATTCCTGCTCTGCTTGTTAGTCATGTGTTCACTTAGCTGGAGTCATTTTAATTTAGGTTTTCTGGAGTAACTCAAGACTATGGTCCGGATTCCCAGTTACGTAGTATTTGTCTTCCGTATGTTGTTTTAAGAGTTGAGCTACTAAGCATGTGTGGTGGCTTATTTCTGTACGTAG
The DNA here is from genome assembly GCA_011038615.1 of Limnodynastes dumerilii. Classification (NCBI taxonomy): domain Eukaryota; kingdom Metazoa; phylum Chordata; class Amphibia; order Anura; family Limnodynastidae; genus Limnodynastes; species Limnodynastes dumerilii. The sequence continues at coordinate 603,695 of WWET01000512.1, forward strand.
ATTGCGTAAGCGTGGTCTAAAGACCGTGTTTACGCAATCTACATACAGAAATGGTACATAGATAGCGCAAATAAAGCTACCACACATGCTTAGTAGCTCAACTCTTAAAACAACGTACAGAAGACGAATATTAAGTAACTGTGAATCCGGACCTACCTCCAGAGAGCCAAAATGTTACCAATGTAGATGGACAAAATGATAAGCCAATCATACACTATTCCACAATTAGGACAAACTGTGATTTACACCCATTTTGAGCTATCAGTATATGAACCAGAACAGTAATTGGATCGTCCATATTGCTCTTAAGTTCAGTCCACCAATGAGCCAATTCTGTTAGGATGGACACAGGCCAGCAGGAAACGTAGGGTCTTCTATTGCTCACATAGAGTAACAATGGGCGATTCTAGGTTCCGATGGCGAGGCAGATTGCAGTCGTAACTGGGAGGGGTTTATTTAATAAAAAATACAGTAAGGTTGCGTTGAAAGGCGCTGCAAGATCCAGACTGCCAATCCGTCCCCATTTCACTTATGGCTGGATGGGAAGGTTTAAGTTAGGGTGCATTTGGAAGAACACGGTGGAGCGGTCTTCCAATCACTCACATGCATGTCTGGATATGGTGTGGATGGCCAAAGAGTCTGGATCCAGTTCAATTCTACCAGCTGCTACAGCTATGAGCAAAGGAACATTCATTCTTGAGCTGGGGAAGCGGTCACAGTGTATGGACAGCTACAAAAACTACAGTCACTACAATAAATAAGCACTGAAGAGTGGAAACCCATCCGTATAACCATTTTTATATGCTGCTTTCATCACAAACAAATTAAGGCCCTTTGTCACAAACAAAACATCAAGAAGATACAATTAACCTCAGAACGTCCAAAGACGGAGACAATTTTAGATTGCACATACAAAAACAAAATTGCTTCTGGAGTAAAGAACCATCACAAGCATGTAAATGCCCATACGCCACACTGCAGTAACCAATGCAGACTAGTGTGGAGGCAAGTGTTTGCACACTCCAAGCTACAGCTCTGAAACTATGCAGAGAGTGGGGTCCTACAATATCATGTTACCTACTACTTTCTAAATGACATCTCCTCCATCCAAGCACACTGCCTGGGCGTCATCCTGGACTCCTCTCTCTCCTTCACCCCCCATATCCGTGCCCTCTCACTGTCCTGCCGCTTTCATCTCTGCAACATTGCTCACAGCAGATGCCACTAAAACGCTCATTCACTCTCGTTATCTCCCGTCTGTACTACTGCAATATTCTCCTCTCTGAACGCCCTCTGGTCTGGCTCGCTCCCCTACAATCCATTCTAAATGCTGCAGGCAGACTCCTCTTCCAACACACTACCTCTGCCTCCCCTCTCTGTCTTTCTCTACACTGGCTTCCTATCCCTTTCAGAATTCTCTTCAAGCTCCTCACCACAACTTACAAGACTCTCTCCTCCTCCACCACTCCCTCATCTCCACACCTCTCCTCCCTTATCTCCATACACACTCCCTCCCGTCCCCTCCGCTCTGCTGGTGACCGTCACCTCAACTCCAACCTGATAACTACTTCTCACTCATCCAAGACGTCTCCCGGGCCACCCCTCTCCATTGGAACAACCCAACACATCCTATCAGGCAATCCAGCACCCTCCAATCTTTCAAACGCTCCCTTAAAACCCACTTCTTCAGGTTAGCCTACCCTTCCTCCACCTAAGCTTACCTGCCCTCCCCATCTTCATCACTGTCTCCTGTTTATTTTCCCTCTCACTTAGCATGTTAGCTCTTATGAGCATGGTCCTCCCCCCTCCTGTCATCACCCCTCTACCTTGTCCTCATCATTGCCCACCTTTTTCTCTCTACTGTCTATCTCTGTCCTTATTCACCTGCTTCTACACACATATCCAGCATCTTTATTTTTCTTACATATTGTTCTGCTTTTTTTGTACTGTATTTTTATTTTGCTTTGTACATGTGTTGTATTCCTTATTCATGTTATTATAGCCTCTGTTAATTATAGTATTGAATTGTATGTGTAACTATTGTCTTTGCTATTTCCTCTGTTTCCTAAAATGTGGCCTAGGAAGTTTATTTTACTTAATAGCAAAAATGGAATATAATTTGTTAAGGCAAAAAGCAGTTAAGTTAATTTGTGTTTCCCTTTGGGGATATAGTGGTAAGTAGAGGAATGTGCTGGTAATTATTCTATGCAGGATGGACATTAGCAGTGGTTCTGTATTACCCCAATATTTGTACCTGCATCATTTTCTCTTCGATCAACTTCATCATAGACATCCATGGCCAGCTCCTCAAACAGTCTATTACTGAGCTGTGAATAAAGAGAGAGAATAGTTCATGGGGAGAGAATAAATGTATATCGGAAGACAGGAGAGCGGATGGAGAAGTGCTAGATAAAGAATCACAAAACCAGTATTGCCCAGAGCATTGAGAGTGACAGGTCTATAATTACAAAAGATTGGAGCAGTAAGTGATTGAAGGCAACAAAAATGCCACTCAGGATAAGACAGTAAGAGGAGTTGATAAGGAAAGGTGGGGAACATGGATATGAAATGTAGAGATGATGACATCTGTAATGTAAGTGAAGGAGTCTACTCTCCGAATACACAGTGAAAACACATTACACTGGCTCAAAAAACTTACAGCCTGGAGCTTCTTTTTGGCAGCTTTTGCGAGTTCAGACAGGTCCAAACTGTAACACAAAATCATCCATTAAAATATGACAAGGAAGATATAATACTCCATTCCGCACATCATGAGACAGTGTCTTGTATACTAATAGACTTGCCAGAAATATATTAACTATGGTTCAAAAAATTATGCAGCAGAGCGATAATACAAAGCACATAGAAATATTGTACAATACAGTAACTATTTGTAACAAAAGGACAGTCTCAACCACAAGTGCCATAATAGCCGCTACATTGTCAGCTTTAATGGGCGTCCGTACAGTGTACAGCAGCTGGAGTTGAAAAGACCATCATCAAACTATTGTGCCTTAAACCCAAATTCTAACACGCACACAGGAAAATGAAAGTAATAAAGTAATATTAATTGACAGCATATCTTGAACGTTAATAACAAGATCCATTTTCTTCAAACACATTATCTTCATAGGGAATTACTTTAAAACTACTGGGGACATTTGCCACATCTCTCCTGTCTATGGAAAGGTAAGATTCTCCACCGTCTTCAGGTAGACAGCCAAAAGGGTTAGTCTCCACTCAACCTTTCCAACTGCACATACACAGAGCGTCCTAAAGGGTGTGATTGGTTTCTTGTTTAATTGTGTAGTGCTGGGGAGGAGTATAAATGAGCTGTGTTTGTAATTGGGGCGACCAATGCCAGCTAACTGGTTGGTGATTAGAGAGGAGCTACATGTCTAGTCAGGGATAGGGATGGCTGTTTTCATTTAATTGTACCATATATCTGGTGAATTGAACAATAAAACCAGTTTTTACAGCAAGAAGTTGTTGTGTCTCTGCCGGCTGCCAGTTTCACACTACTTTTATTTTAGTAATCATCAAAATAAATAAGTAAATATATGTAAAAAATTATCCACAGGCAAAAAAAAAATGTTAAAAATGTAAATGATCCCACTTTTATTTTATTTTGGATAGCAGGGGCACCAATAATTAAAAAGGATTAAAAAACTAATACGTTTAATAAGAGTGTTATTTTCTTTTTTTTTAATCCATGTCATGTTTTGATTGCTAGCACCCAACGTAGACTAATTCTAATAAGAACTAGCACTTCAGCTATAATTATAGAAGAAAAGAGGGTATTCAGATACATGCAGCCTCAAACTATGTGTTATTACACTACAGACACAGTATTTTATGTGAGCTCTATGTGGAAATGTGCAACTACTGATATTTGTTTCCCCCATGTCACCAAATGTGAAATCAACAAATGAAACATATTGCTCGAATTCATGACAAAAATTGCTATTTAAATTGCTTCCTTCAGGTTGATGCTGGTGTGACCTCAGGTCACGTCAGCGTCACACACAGTGCCGCGAAGGGCAGCACCAGGAGGAAGGAGGAACACTGAAAAAGTAAGTAAAGTTTAGAGAGGTTGCAGACACCTGATGGAGGCTACTGGGGAGGCTGCAGACACATGATGGGGGATACTGGGGAGGTTGCAGACACATGATGGGGGATACTGGAGAGGCTGGAGACACATGATGGTGGATACTGGAGAGGCTGGAGACACATGAATGCAGGCTACTGGGGAGTCTGGAGACACATGATGGAGCTACTGGGGAGGCTGCAGACACATGACGGAGCTACTGGGGAGGCTGCAAACACATGACGGGGCTACTGGGGAGGCTGCAAACACATGACGGGGCTACTGGGGAGGCTGCAAACACATGACGGGGCTACTGGGGAGGCTGCAAACACATGACGGGGCTACTGGGGAGGCTGCAAACACATGACGGGGCTACTGGGGAGGCTGCAAACAGGAGGCTGCAGACACATGATGGGGGATACTGGGTAGGCTGCAGACACATGATGGTGGATACTGGGTAGGCTGCAGACACATGATGGTGGATACTGGAGAGGCTGGAGACACATGAATGCAGGCTACTGGGGAGACTGCAGACACAAATGGGAACTACTGGGGAGGCTGCAGACACATGATGGAGCTACTGGGGAGGCTGCAGACACATGACGGGGCTACTGGGGAGGCTGCAGACACATGACGGGGCTACTAGGGAGGCTGCAGGCCCATGACGGGGCTACTAGGGAGGCTGCAGGCCCATGACGGGGCTACTAGGGAGGCTGGAGACACATAAATGGGGGCTACTGGGGACGCTGCAGACACATGATGGAGGCTGCCGGCTAACATAGATAATATTAGTTATAAGAAAAAAAGTTAGTTGCGATGTTAAATTTATCAAATAAAAAAAGAACAATGAAATGTAATTTCAGTGTATGTGCCTTGTAATTCCGTCCTCTCAGGCACATCAGCATGCCTATGCCCTTGCTGGAATAAGACATGTAAATGTGAAGAGATGCCCTGATGCAAGGTCTCTCTACGTAAGGAAATGTGCTCCATACGCAAGGAGATTCGCAGTGTAACATCTGGACCAGACATGCGCAGTGCGGTCCAGACCCCGCGACTTATGCACAGAGCTTGTATAAGTCGGGTGCCAAACAAAATTCTGGAGACGGCCCTTAATGAGGAGTAGATTTAAGATTGAACGGGATTGTTCATAGTTTACAGCGATTTGTAAAAGGGGATTTACTTTCTTTACACACCAATGTGATCTATCCGCTCTGTCATTATATCATAAAATCACCAAGCAGAAACTCAATGGATACAAGCAAGAAATGCGATATAACAGACAAGATGTGTAGATTGTAAGCTCTCATGAGCAGGGGCCTCTGTCCTTTTATCCTCATCTCTGCTCCCTCTGCATGGATACTTGATGTAATGTATTTTTGTCTTGCTGTCCTCTTTGTGCCATCATTTACACATGTGCGAGTGCTGCGTTACCATGACAGATCTGCATCCAGAAAACCGTCTTAGTGTTAGTTCCATTGGCTGGTGGGATGGGGCGGGGCATCCAATATGTGGGAGGGGCAATGTAAACTAGTGTCAGCCCTTTACGTAATATTCACTTTTGCAGTGTCCCCATTTTACTTGGGGATTATACAGAAATCTTAAGGGAGGGTCCTGCACTCGTAACTCTGCACGAGTCAGGGGGGAGGCCATGATATTGTGGGCGATGTGTTAATATCTTAGAAACTACTAAGCTCCTGTGTCTGCAGATTTTACACAATCTATAACAGTGGTAATGCTAAGATGCAATCGTGACAGCGACAGGCATATGGATTTGCACTTGACCTTGGTTGACCTGTCAAGATGTAGATTGTAAAAATCTGCAAATCTACTTGTATGGGTCCCTTGTATTCAGTACCTAGACATGTGGCTTAGTATTACTTTAATAATCCACACCCCCCTCCTACTATGCATACTGATGGAAAGCGCTCTATTACAGAATGCAGGATCTGTTGGAAACTGTAATGGAATCTATGTGAATGGAAAATGGCCCTTAGTTGGGAGACTGGATCCAGTCCTGTGTTAGGACCCTCTGGCTGAACTCTAATAATTGCTATAATTAGTTATTCACAGGGGATGCAGCAGTTTCCACAATGTAATTTGCAACTGTCAGGGTAAGTCACAGTTGCCGGGAGACCTGAGATGCAAGACCGTCTCTAATCGCTCGCAAGCTGCCTTTTGTTGGGAATTTAATTTTAACTCAAATCCATATGCCATTGGTCATAAAGAAATTTGCTTTAAACAGCCGCACAACTCATTATACCACAGTTCAGATCAAGACCTTTACAATAATTACCATGTTAAGTCCATAGTTCACATTTATCATTTGGATAGTCTGCAGATCATCAAGCACAATTAAACGTCGTCTGCTGCTATGCAACCCACACAGTTCAGCGGTGTTATATATTTATTAGAAGCCAGTGTGGCAAAAAGATCTTTTCGAAAAGAGCTGAAAAGTTACCAAGTTACCAGCGCACTCACTGAACTATCTGGGCATCAGAACGATATTTTGAAAGTAGACAGAAACCAAAAAAAAGAGAAAGAACAAACATAGAAAGTGGCAGACTGAGGAGCTATATCCAAACACAGCCTATAGGAGGCAGTGTAGTAAACTTATGTGGGATAAAACCTGAATCTCTATATTATTTCGAGTGTAAACTCTAAGTACATTTGTTATTATTTCAGGTATGTGCATCATTTGTCATCAGAGTAATGTTTATAGTTTGTTAGCAAAGGTCAAGAACTATTAATCTGTCTGATTAGTCCCAGGATAAAAGATTGACAGGTCACACAGTACCTCTGAGGCACACCCCTGGGGCGAGTTCTACATCCAATGCAGCACAAAGAAGAACAGGAAAGAGACGAGAGGTTAGACAGCAAGTTAAAAAATAGACCAAATCATTTCAATACACAGAAGGATTACATAGATACATTATACATATACAGTTGGAAACACAGTCAGCAACAAGATATAGATCACACAAGTAAATAAAGCAGCCAGTGGCATAAAATAAGTTGCCGTTTCAAGTCTCTACCCCATGGGGGAGCTCCTGTAACAGAAACAGTCGCCTAGTGATCTATGGGCAATGTATAGACGTCAGTGTGTCAGTTCTGCGTATACTATTATCCATATATTATATGAATACAGGTAACTTACTTTGTAATAACTCTGTGTCTATACAGAAGAGGAATAAAAGAGAGAGAGACAGAGACAGAAAGAAAGACAGAGACAGAAAGACAGAGAGAGAGAGAGAATAGACAGAGAGAGAGAGAGAGAGAGAGAGAGAGGAAAAGGAGAGGGAGAGAGAGAGAGAGAGAGAGAGAGGGAGCACGGTCAGGAGCTGGTGCTTGTGACTCACTCTTCAGTAAAGCCAGCAGCGCAACTTATCACCTCATATAAGTCCTTGGGAATCTACTAGATCACCGGTCTAACTGTATCACTCACGTGGTGGACAAGAACTTGGGATCCACCGTGATTGACACCGATCTCATCAGCTATGTACCCGGTTATCTCTGTCTGCACTTGCCTGTAAGAACTGTCAAATTCTTTTCTCACTATCGTATTAGGCACAACAGCAATGACAGATACACACAATAAGCAGAGTTTGATCTTTTATTCCTTTGTCTCCTCCAGATGTTTGCACGTTTTGTTGCTGTGCTTTTGGGTACAGGTATGTGCATTTTCCATTTTATTCAGATTTTATAAATATGTCAAATAAATGCCAGTTTTCCATGTAGTAGTGTCCCAGTAATCTCTCCTAAACTACCTGATTATTTATTCTGGCTTCCTTAGTGCCTATGCAATAATTCAGTATATGCGTATATATCTGTGTTCTATTGGGAAGAACAGTTTCTATGTGACTACTAATTTGTAAATGCTATTTTACACTTTATTTTTAAAGAGCTTTTTAACTGTGCTTCCTAAGTAACTTGTTTAAAATCCACATTTTTCTTGCCAGAAAAAGACTACTCCCTTTCCGTTTTTTTTCCCTAAGCAGATGAGATTTTCCCAAAATTGATTTTAATTATGTGACCACAGAAAAAAACCTGCTTTAAACTGAGATGAAATAAGTGTAAGCACATTCAGGAAGAACAGTTAAAAAAGTTCAACTTATTTATAGTGTAGCAACATTCCAGCAAATGAGAAAAATGCACCCAAATGTTTTAAAGACTTTGTTGGCATTAGTTGCCTTTTTTCCTTCCCTTTCTACTTTTTACTGCTAGTGCTACACGTGAATTTTAACATGTCACGCCCTCTAGTTGAACTGGTGGTTTTTGGCAAGTCAGTTAGAAGTATGTATAATTTTTCTTTAAGCCTTACTTTGCTTGTATGCGCTAAGAACCCAGTTCTCTATACACCTGCTAGTCTGAAAATGTTTTCTATCATCTTAATGTATATGGTTCCTTACACACAGAAATATGTCAGTATACTGGGACAACAAAGCAGATTTTTGAATAGTGTGTATATAATTGTGTACATATGCCATTTGCCATATCATTCGTGCTACTTGGCTTTAAATTAACTGTACAATGGGCCTGATCCAGACCTACGGCTGACAGGGGACTTACGCAAGTCATTTGCATAAGTCTGCGCATCTGTGCACCTGATGTTCCGTGTGCGTACTTACAGACGTGCGTAACAATATATAAGTTACTTGGCGTTCTATGTGGAACCAAAGCATTTCTATTGGCTCATAAGTAGTTTATACATATCAATGCTTAATGAAAAATTAGTGTGTTGTGTGCCTAATCTTCAGGGACCAGATTCACAATTAAGAGTGAGTTAGGTACAGCCAGATCTGTACTTAACTCACCCGTCCAGCCCCACTGCCCACCTCCATTTTTAGGAGCCTAATAATAGGGCTACCTTAAGTGACTGTGCGTATTTTCCTTGTTAAGAAGGAAAATACTCACAGAGTTCCCTTCCCACGCCTCTCCTGGCTGCTTACCATATGTCCCCCAACCAATTTTTTGCCTGAGGTGGCACAGGCATAAGCAAAGAATACAATTACCTTGACTCCCCCTGCAATCAACATGGTTTAGCCCAGGAGTAAGTAATTTCAAGCACTTAAGTCTGGATCCAGCCCATAGAGGCAAAGTACCTGGATTACAATCTATCATGGCAGCTGCTAAGCAGGAAAAGCTTAAGGGGTCTCTATGGGACATCTTAAGTTTTAAGCTACGCTTTACTTCACATCTTGGAGTGACAGAATTGAATATCTCCCCAGATGTTGACTTTCTAGGTTACGTTACATGATTTGCAGCGGTTCCCTTAAAGTGTTTGTCATCAGGTGTTTTGCAGCTGCTATTTTTCATGGTATGAACTATGTAGAAAAAACAGTCCTAAATGAAAAAAAAAACGTCTTCATCAGTCCCTGCTTACAGTCTATAATCTCTATAGAAAGACAGCTTTGCTGCGGTTCTATAACATAGTGAAACACACACAATCCCACATGTCGGGTAGAAGGATTTCAGCAATGGTCTGAAAACAGGATGCAGCTATAATGGTCACTTCCTGGTCAAAATACACATTTACCCGCTCTCAAATTAAACTGGAAAGCAATACCCACACAGCATAAAGTTCAAAGGAATGTCAGATTTACAAACACACTGTTATACACGTAAGGTTTAAACAATAATTCATCCTAGTTTCTGTGATAAGACATTTATTTTTTAAACCAATAAAATGGCCCCTAAGAACGCTTTTGGTTAAAATTCTCTACAGTACTATATCTTTTTTATATATGCGCTTGATGGTTTAAATTCATGATCAGCAGAGTATGACCCATTAATGTAAAGAAATAGACAGGTATCTAAAATTAAACTAACCGAACCAATGAAACAATATAATTGGTAATATTACCTAAAACCATGCTGCTCTTTAAGAGGACAAATCTATGACATTACCAAACATAGAGGCCATATTCACAGAACTGTTTTTACGCGTAAAAATGCGCACTTAGTAAACGCGGATCTGTGAATCTGGTCCAGAATCCTTTACCCACAGCAAATATTTCCATTTTCATGGTGTATGCTTTGCATGAATGGAGTAAAACTAGCCACTGAAGCCTTCTGGTCATCAGTAATATGCAGCAGATGTACATAAAAGAAGTGTATCTGCTAGAGAAGAGGACAGAAATAAGCACAAATGTGAAGTGCAGCATATACTAATGCAAAATACACAGAGTAACAGCTTCAGGAAAGCTGCAGTGTCACAATCCCCAGCATCTTCTAATCAGGTGGGATTACAACTCAGCAGATGAGGTACACAAGCATTAAAGAGCTAGACAACCACAATTTCCCCATCTGTAAAGCATTTATACATCTGAGGCTTGTCCGAGTGTTTATGGCTCTTGTAATGTAAATATAGGAAACATAGAACACAGAATATTATGTCCCAGTGTAAAGCCGTTTCCAGATAATCATATTTCTGGTGGTGGTATAAAGTAGTCAAGTGAAGATTCAATTACCTGTCAGCCATCTGAGGAATAATATAATGTCCGTTTTTATGATCTAAAAATACAGAAATAAAACATTCAGAAATAACCAGATACTTTATAGTATTCAAATAAAATGAAATCTTGTTCAGTGATTTTGCAAGTTTGATGAGGCACTTACCCGGCTTTCGCCCACAGAGATAGAATGCCAGTCTGTCAGTTAGCTCGTACTGACACTCCACCAGTCTGTCCGCCAGGTCGTGGTGACCCGCCTGCCTATTAACACACAAGGTTTCATTAAGTTCTGTCTCAGTAGGTTAAATACAAGGTTGCATACTTGAAATACGCATTATGGTGGCATAACACAAATAAAAGATTTGATGAGCGCTACTGGAAAATAGAATTCGCCATTAACAAATAATTTGTGAGTGTGTGGCATCAAGCCATTGTCCTGATATTCCAAACACAGTTTACACACTGCACAAGATGATTCGATAGCTGATACTCTGAGTGTGGGTCCACCTAGTAAATGGCCCTGTTTTGATAGGGCCGTTCGCTCCCAGTCAGTTCTGAAATCGATGAGGCATGGCAATCAATCCCTGGAGCACCGAATACTAAGCAACCCCACTCCCTGACCCTAACTCACCCCCCTTCCCCCGCAGCCTAACCATAAGTCCCCCTCCCCCCTCAGCCTAACTCT
>WWET01000512.1:616282-627694 GCA_011038615.1 Limnodynastes dumerilii
GCTACGCAAGGTAACTCTCTACACGTGAATTTAAACTTTGCTCTCATTGGAAGTGTCACACGCATGGGATTTCTATAATATCTCGCACAATATTAGCTTCTAAATTGTCAAAATAAAATATCATGTTTTAAACTTTATTTCTATTCTCTTTATCAGATGTTATTGGGCTGAGTAAGCATTAAGGGAATTACTTTCTATTTATGCATGTCAGAACATAGTGCGCCAACCTTAGCAGTTCTGGGTACTATTCTGTATAGTACCATCCCCCCCTTTTTCTCAAGTTATAAACGTACTAACTGCATGACTGCACCCCTAATTTAGGGTTAGTTCACGTGTAGTGGATTCGGTGCGATTATTCCCCTCTTCTCATAATGAATCATTGCATCATGTTGTAGAAATGAACCTGGCTGAGTACACCATTTGCTTGGTGGTGCGGTGCCACTTTTATTGATTCTGCTACGCAGAGTACACACTAATGGACCAAGAAAGAAGAAATCTCATGAAACAGCATTGGTAGGACTGAAAGGACTGATTACCGGGTGGAAGAAATTAGCTTGAGCTCCAAGAGACAGCAAACGTAAGCAGGTTTCCAGATTCCCAGTTCTCACACTGGAGTGAAGTTGCTATAATCAGAAAAACATAACACAACAGATAAGATCTGGGGCTGCCCAAGCTGCACACAACTCAGGGAATCCTTTCCACCTTGATTGCATCATAACTATAACTAAGGAACCAGTAACGTTATATGTTAAAAAATCCTAGGTTACAAATAAATGAAAAACATTTTTTAAACAAAAAGCATCATTGTCAACTGAATAAAAAGAGTTAGTGCATGCAGAATACAGTTTTTAATACTATATTGCGTTTTATTTGAAAGTAACGATGTACATTACCCACACAGCAATTAATCAGATTACACACTCCAGCAGTGTAGTCACACTAACAACAGTTACCATCTTATTGGTTACTGTGATAAAATTTATACAAGAATATTATTAGCTGATGAATATTACGCTGATTACGCATAGGAAATGGTACTGTTCACATGCCATGAACTATAGAATTAGAACTAATAGTTACTTGAATAAATGTACTGTGTTAGGAGGGGTTGCAAAACTGTTTATTAACATTTTGGTTATCATACTGGTTGGAGATAGATTATATGGTTTTTGCATTTAGCAATACCTAACTTAGATTTATAAAATGTTTCAGGTTTTTTTTTTTTGTTATTTACAAATGTTTATACAGAAAGAGAGATACTATTATAATTATTGTGGAGAGCTCAAACAATGCAATTATTATTATAGACATACGGGTTTATATTTGACAGTATACAGCTAAATGGCCAGTATGTTTTTGACTTTAGGAGGAGACCAATCCCAACAAAACTGGGAGATACAAACCCTACACAGACCCTGGTCAGAATCAATGACCCAGGCAGCAACAATACTAACCACTTCACAGTCGCAGTGGAGGGAACCAAGGCAAAGCATACCCAGAGCCCCCTTCATCTATCTGACAGGGCTGAGCACAGTTTATAAACAACTAATCAGCTGCTGCTGCTCCTGGGTAGTAGTATCGGCAAATGCCAGTCTGAGTCAGTCAACCCTACTACTGGTACAACAGTTGCAGGCTGGCAGCATCATACACAGAACCGTGGCATGCAGCAGCTCTCTATCTGTACTGCAAGTTGGCAGGGCTACCCCCAGAGTGTGGAGGTCAGAGGACGCCAGATCAAACTCCCTAGAGGCGGGTGGTGCCGACTGCAAAACATGGCTACCTGATATACACTAGACAAGTGAGTACAACTCTTCTGCTCATCATAAACGTAATTAAACAATATTCCATTATTATGTATCTTTGAAGACAAAATTATATGTTTTTTAAACACTAACAAAATTTCAACTAAAAACAACAGGGATTCTCAGTATATCCTGTTTTCCAGCTAAATGTGTTTTGCAAAATGAAAAGGCATTAAACCAGTATGGTGCATGGAAGTTATTTAGCGAGATGACAGAAGAGAAAATTACCAAAATGAACACAATAGTTTCTAAAAGGTAATGGCAGAGTAAAATTATTGGGAACAGCGGGAGAAAGCTATTCTGACGGTAACGCACGAAATTTGGATTATTAATCAGATCATTATAGATTTAATATAAGCACATTTAAATATAAGAGGGTTAAACGAAAGTTGTCATTAAATTAAAAATAAAGTCCTTTTTAAAAATAAACTTTTTAGGAACTTCCCACTTTCCCAAAACAGTAAGTAATTAGGAATACGCGCAGCAACAGACGGGAAAATGTTCACGGTGCGCATTTTTCCATCTATTACGGTACCCGATTTTTATGCGCACATCTATAAAGTGCGCATAAAAAAAATTTGTACAATTAGCTTCGCACTGCAAAATACGCGGCTGCGAGGCTAATTGAACCTGGCCCTAAGACCCTACTTTCAAAAAAGAAAAAAGGGTCTCCTAATATCTGCATCCACCACCACATTGATTTACACTACACGACAACAGTCTGTACTTTATAGTAGTTTTACATTTACATAAAATGGGACAAATATGTAAACAAGAATAACTCCCCAACGCAAAAATATTAATAATTAATTGGCCACTTAAAAAAATGTTTTGAAAAGAAAACAGATTCACGATATGATAATAATAATAATAATATAATTGTAAAAATAAAGATCAGGATGTGGGGCAGTCCTTATTTTCTTTTTCACACCATGGTCAAACAATCATAAATGAAAGACACCTTGTGTGATTTTAGGGATATTTAAAAAAAAATAAAAAAAAAATTGTGGTTTTAAGGGCAAACAAGTAAATCCATGCCAGATAATATTAATAATATTAAAGAAAATAAAAATGAACATTATTTCCAATGTGTATTCTTTTCAGTTATTAGTCTGACACTTAGCCATGGATTATGGTGTGGGTAAAACATGTTGTTCCCATTGTGTAACAATCACTAAATGGAAGCTTGCGCTTGAGTAACATTTGCTATTAATATTGACCATTGCAAGGGTTTTCCCAGACAAATAACGGCAAGCATAATTAAATAAGTGCTATTAATTATATGAACACACATATACAATAGTTATTACTCAGTGACCTGAAACCTCCACCACTTGCACTAGAATGTACTTATATACTTATCGCTGTACCTTGCTGAGATCTTTGGCAGTCACTCCATCATCATCCCGGCAAGGTAGCTTGTGCACATACGCCAGCATCTGATACTTGGCACGAATAAACTCTGACTTTGTGGGACTGAAAAGGAAAAAAATGTTCCCTTGGTTAGTGTTAACCTACTTTCCTATTTCCATCCTCGCCGTTACTTCCTGAAATACAGTGTGCCTGTTCTGCCCCTTTCTAGTGAGTGTGGGGTCCCTGTAACGTGCGGCAATATTTCGATAGGGCCGTTTGCTCCCAGCCAATTCCAAACTGGCTGGGATATCGATTGCTCATGCCTCGATGAGGCATAGCAATCTATCGCCGGAGCACCGAACATGGTGCTCTGAATGGTAAACAACCCCACTCCCTAACCCACCTCCCTCTGCAGCTTAACTGTAGCCTAACCCTAAGACCCCCCAACACACACACACACACACACACACACACACCCTAGTCGCATACTCACCCAGTCTGAAAAACAAATCTGCAGTATATCACATCCAAAATAGGAAAAGCCGAAAAAAGACATTCAGCCGTCCCTATGTCGCAATGTGACGTATCGTTTTGGGGACTCGCAATGATCTGGTGCATGTGCACTGCCAGAGAAACACCCACCTTCAGCAAACAGCTTGCGGAAGTCAGGGTGTCGGAAGAAGTCTGAATAGTGTATTTTCCAGATATATGGTGTATATTAGGGGTCTGGAGACAGAACATTGTATAAACTAGATGTGAGGTATATTATAGGCAAGGGAATGGCACATACTATAATAAATGCTAGGTATATTATTGGTCTGGAGATAGCACACTATATACCCCTCCAATTTCTACGTGCATAAATGAAGCCACCAGCAACTATTATAGTGAAAAGTGGAGAGCACAATACAGAACGGCATCACTGCTTTCTCTAAATCCAAAATGGCTGACACGTGTTCTACAGGGGCTGAGAGTCTCCCCATGCTCTGCAGGTATCAGCTAGGCATAAATGCATACAGGGGCAGATTTACTTCATCACTTTTACACTTAAAGAAATAGAAAGTCATCTGGTATATAAAACAATTACAAGTAGCTCAACATGACAGCTGCTATAGGCCGTTTACCCATACTAAGACTGCAGCTGTGCCCCTGTTGTGGGGTTAAGAGTCACCATACTCACTGAAGTTTGTCTTGCGGATTGGCTTTACGTCGACCGCTCTGAACCTGAGCTGGGTCGAGTAGTGAATGTTCCCAGATGGAATTTGCCCCATTACTTGCCAATGTGTGCACCATCTGGAGATATAAAAAGGATGACAGAGCAATGGTTATAGAAAGGAACATCATACAATAATGTAAGGGATATCACTACTGTTATTTACATTGTAAGCACAGCCTGAGATGGACCCCTGATCCTGTCCTGTCCAACAACCTTTCTCACTCTAACACACACAGATACTGACCAGCTTCACTTTTACACTGTTATTTAGACTTGGGCTGGGAAACATCACCTCTCATCTATAATACTGTTTGCAACAGATGAAATTTGTCTCCAGTGAAATCATCATAGTTTTGCCCAGGTGTAACTTTCCTCTCTTATATCCGAGCCAATACGAACAAACTGTATTGTAGGAAAAATAGGATCTATACCAGATAGTTATCTTGGGGTATATTCACTAAGGTCGATTTAGCTAAAATCAACCAAAGTCCTAGGACTTTGCTAAAACATAGGGGTCGCCGTATTCACTTAAAGCGATTTTTCCAAATCGCCTTTAGTTCGCCCTGAAAGCCCCCCCCCAAAAAAACCCGCCTTCTGTGTGTGGCGCTTTCATTGAAAGAGACACACACTTTAGCTGTAAAAATGACAAGCGCTTCATGCTTGTAACCCTTAGCATGCATGCACTGATAGAACTACAAGGCACAGCATTGCCTAAAAAAATACAATAACAATACAGTATGTATCCGCCTTAAAAATAAACAGATGGCCACTCTGTATAATAAAAACCTATGTGTCATGTGCTCTTTTTTTTCACAGCGGGCTTATAACCCTTGACATGCTGATGCTGATATTACTACAAGGCACAGTCTAGCTGTGCTTTGTAGTTCTATAAGCGCATGCATGCTAAGTGTTACAAGTATGAAGCACTTGTCATTTTAGTATTTTGTTTAAAAAAAAAAAAGCAATGGCGATTTTTACAAGGAAAATCAACGTGCTTTTCAATAGCTATTTATGCCTGTAAAAATCGATAACTATCGACGGCCAAAAGCGTCAATTAGTGAATACCGCGATTTTAAAAAATTTTTTTGCGGGAAAATCGTGGCGATGGCTGGCGATATCAAGCTTAGTAAATACACCCCCTTGATAGCAGACACCCCCTAGACTCAGAAGTATTACTCCATTTCTACTAACATATAGTTAAGTATCTTTTTTTTTTTCTTTTGCTTATACACAAAACAGAAATGATCAAGTCTATGCATTACCCACCAACAGACAAAGAAAAGAAGGGCAATTTTGAGAGTAGAGGCACTAATCCGGAGTAACTGCACAAAAAGGTGCAAATCTAAACCTAGAAAAACCATATTGCAAACACTGAACAGCTTTATTTTTAATCTTCCTACCTACAACAACAGGGGTAACCAAAATCATTCATAGTGGCCCATGCTTTCCATGTTGGAGCACTTGTTTGTTCACTACTAAAGTACAATCACAGGTGGTAGTAATTATCTTTCTTGTGATTCTCTAAGGAGACATGGAAAACATGGGACTGTTGGTAGATCATTAAGGACTGAGTTTAGCCACCCCTTTACAACATCTCTTGCCCTGGATGATGGGGAAGGTGTTTCATAGCTATGAGGACGTGGAGCCTCAAAGTGAGTACTCAGTAATAGTATCTCAGATCCTAAAAACAACAACATCAAGCAGATATGACCTTCAATAGATAAATTACAAAAACCGCTGTAAGCATTGTCTTATGGCCCAGTTCCCTTTAAAAATACAACAAACACACACACCTATGGAAAAATGAGGTTTTACTTGGACTGCATTTCTAGACATAACACACACACTTGTGTACGTTTCAGAATAATGGCAGACATCAGACACATCTGGTGATCAGTTTCTCTCTCTCTCAGCTGAGTTACACTGTAAAGTACACTAATGTGAATACCAAAAAGCCCTGGGGCTAATTATTTTTACAGAGCACCAAGGGAAGAATTTCTTTTCAACAACAGAAACATTTGTAATACATTTGCCATTTTATGTTTAAATACACAGTACCGGTGCTGAAAGCAATTTATAAAGAAATAGCTACATAATGTTTACAGATATTTCTATTAATTACCTTTCACTCAATATTTTGTTTTATTTATTGTCCTCCATAAATATTTTTCCAGCATCTGACTCTCTTGTTGACGCACAGAAATATATATGTTTAATGGGACACTACATGTTCCAACACACAGACATTCCAGCCAAAACACTGCACTACTTACAAGGGTAAATAGATGTGCAGCTTTCACTGAGGAAACCCTGGCACATGTGAGACACGACTGTGCATCAATCCAGAGAACAATGCTAGCATAGAATTACTATAGTAAATATCTGACTGTTGAGAAATCACTAGCTGGGTGCATGTAGGGTTTGAGAGAATGCAGCTTTCTGCCTATTTATATCTCTTGCCAGCATGTGCCATAAATGACGTCAATGGAATTGAACGGCGTATGGAGGAAAAAAAAACCTTTGGGTCTATCTTGCAAGGAAAATGATTCGAGGTACAATTAGCAATTGTGTATTGTCTATGGAATGGTCTGATAATGGGTTTTCTCTCCAAGATTAATCTGTAGGAAACGCATAATGTTATTTTAAGCCCAACACACACAATACAAACCTGAACACCATTCAGGGCACTGGTAAGGAAAGCAAGGACACAAGTTCTATAATATAGATATATATCTGGTTTTTTTTACTATTAATCCATTAAATAGATTAGTATAGTTCAAGAAAAAAAGAACAGTTAACAGTTATTTATATCTATATTTAGGTGTAACATAAAAAAGAAATAAGCATATTATTCCACTTTGTGAAGGGAAAGCAGCTCCTTACACTGAGGACAGGTGCGACATGCCAAATTCTTTTCCAAGACTACATTAAACGGAACAGACTTAATCACGGAATTTCCAGCTCAGCTCTATGTTAAGCGCATCCAAAAAATAAAGAGGTAACTGAATAAGGGAATAAGTGTGACATTCCCCTCACACTCCTCATATGATATGGATAACGCCAGAGAGAAAGAAAACAAGGAAACAGATGAATAATATATTCCAAAAAGGCAAAACTAAAACCTTGCTTCCCTTAACTAGACCTATATGGTACCACGATGACTTGATCCATTTTTCTATATTTCAAATATATTATATATATATATATATATATATATATATATATACACACACACACACACATATACATACACACACACACACAGAATATAGTAAATATAGTATATAGTATAATATAGACAGTATATATGTCTACAGAGAATAATTACCACTATGTCTCCAGCGAATCACTCACTCACTACACGAGACTCACATATTTTTCCCTATATCCAAGTGAATTTATATACTAACTTTGAGGAACCTAGGTCAAAATAAGTGGAGGAATCTTAATAGAATATATGGGCAAAATATTAGGAGAATATATGAAGGAGTGGGTTCTCTTTATCAATTTATGCTATACAGTAATTAGTCACTTTCCATTGCCTACTAACACCAAATACGTAGGGTAATATTTCATTATGGCATCCCAGAATTCTCTCTAACAACACCACACTTGATCGGCATACACTGCTCCAATTCTGTGTCTATGTGGTTATTTGCATTCCAACCAATGTCAGAGAAAATATTTGTTATCCTTGTGCAAGGGATGAAATTGGGGATTTCATTTTGGTTACTAATTGAAAGTGGTCTCCTTTAATGCCAGCACTAAGACAAACTATAAACGGAATCTAATATTACCAGGCAAGGGACTATTAGATACAGTCTGTCAGTGAGGGGGCATCCTAGAGTTTACACTGTGAATGGATTTCAATTTAGGTGAACATTCTGAAGCATGTAATCAAAGAAAAAAACCACACCACCAAAATCTAAACCGATTTATCCCCATGTGGTGTGCATTACGCTTTAGAAACCTGAAGGGTTTTTTTAATATTTATTCCTTGCTAGTGTAGATGGATGGACAAGTCCCTGGACCGTAAACTGTCATCACTAACACCACAAAAACTTTCCACATAATCTGACAATGACCGCATGTTCTTCTTCATTGCCCTGAGGGGGGAGAGCTGCGTGACTTCCTCATTTTACAAAAGTAAGACAAGGGTTTCCTTTAATGCAGGCATAATTATTATAGCCATAGCAACATTGTTCAGCTGTTTTAATAATGTTTTTTACTGAGATAAAGTATTAGACACATTTATACCCCTTTCACATCACAACCAAATACCCGGGATTTTCACCAAAAACCCGGATCTCGGGAAAATCCTGGGTATTTGGTTGTGATGTGAAAGGTGCACTTCCTGTGGACCCGTGTCAAAAGACCCGGGAATTCAACCCGGGTAAACAGAAGTGTTAGTCCCAGGTCCGACACGGGTAGGGGGACAGTAGCACCTATCGCACTTGATTGGTGTAATTTTTTTTACTATTGCCCTGGCAAGTGTTGCCAGAGCAACAGTAAATAAATCACACTGTGCGATGACGACAGGGCAGACCCGGGTCTCTGAATTTTCCAGGTCTGCCCTGGGATCCTCTGCTGCCCCGGCAATATCCCAGGTCTGTGAACCCGGGATATTGCCGGGGCTGCAATCTGAAAGGGGTATTAGAGGCAAGATGACTTTCAAGGCAATGCCTCCTTGACCCTGTGTCAGGATGGAGGCAATTTAGGGAAGTTCCACAATATTTGTAAGAGGTACCCAGATTTACAAATTATGCAAAACCCTGAGCTGAGCTATCAAAACACACACACACACACACACTAATGGAGTCAATATTGTGTAAATAGGTAGACGTAACATTCATATCTGTTCTTTTTTGGTGGCGAGTCATAGTTATCTAATAGAAGCTTATGTAGACTAGGTATGTTGTGCTCAGGGTCTTCATAGGGAATCTCTCTACCAACCAGATTCAAAGTCATATTATACATAAACACAGATGTTATGTGGCTAATGTAAAGCAAAGAACAGACAAAAATAAATGATAATATATCGATCTCACTAAAAGAAAAATCAGACCTTCACAAAACCACCAGGCTTTTATTCTTCAATTAATCGAGTTTATTTTAAGTCATAATTATTTTCTTTTTGCCCAGCGGTTTTATTTACAGATCCTAGGGACGGCGATGGGGACCAGATTTGCGCCCAGCTTCGCGAACCTATACATGGGACTTTTTGAAGAGGAACATGTGTGGGGGAGCGGAGCGGGCGCACGTCTGGTCCTCTATCGCCGCTACATTGATGATTTATTTTTTATATGGGACGGCCCGGAGGACTCTGTCAGCGACTTTGTATCTACCCTAAACTGTAATGCATTTAATTTGTCTTTCACCTATAGCCAGAATGCATCACGGATTGATTTTTTAGACATTTCTATTTCAATACAAGATGGAGTGATCTCCACCAGTACCTTCATGAAGCCAGTTGATGCAAACAATTACATTAGCTATAAAAGTAACCATAAAAAGAAATGGCTATCGAATATTCCTAAAGGGCAGCTTCGCCGCCTGAGGCATAACTGTTCTTCCCTGAACTCTTTTAAGTCAAAGGCCCAGTTGATCTTGAACTCGTTTAGAGATAAGGATTACCCAGAACCTCTACTAGAGGAGGCAATGGCGCAGGTCTCTTCCATGGAAAGGGATACTTTACTCAGATATAAGGTTCCAAAGAAAGAAGAAAAAATCCATCAAACACATAGGTCCAAGGTTTGTTTTGTTTCAGGTTACAATTTCGCAGCAAATGGGATAGTTAAGGTTCTTAAGAAAAACTATAGAATGTTGAAACTAGACCCACTACTAAAGACCGTCTTACCCTCCAATCCTCTGGTTGTGTTTAGGCGTGCCAGGAACCTGGGGAGCTTATTAGACCCCAGCTTCTTGGATATCAGGCCCGGTTCAACATCTGGGGGGTTAAATAAGAGAGCTATAGTAGACCCTAGCACATCAAACTTCCTTAAGAGTAAACCAACAGGCTGCTTCCGATGTGGAGCGACTAGATGCACTACCTGTGGTTATGTACCGCCTAAGTCCACCCAATTTCAGTCCTCCCATACTGGAAGGACATATCCCATAAAGTCATTTATAAACTGTTCAACACAATTTGTAGTCTACCTGTTGACCTGTAGATGTGGTCTTCAGTATGTGGGTCGGACTACCCGCATGCTGAAGACCCGTTTTATGGAACATAGAAGACAGATTTTAAATAAAAACTGTCAGCACAGGATGGCTAACCATTGGTTGGAGTCCCATGTAGATCAGTCTTTTTCTATGACCTTGGTGGGTATCGAATGTATCCCCCACACTGCCAGGGGAGGGGATCGGTTTTTGAAACTTTGCAGACGAGAGGCCTTCTGGATACAGGAGTTGCAGACACTGTATCCGGGGGGCCTCAATGAATGCATTGATTTTGATTTTGGGGATTGAAATGGGAGGAAGGGAAGTTAGAATTTTTTGTTAGATGTATGTTAGATTTTGTTTATGTATCTAGATATATTTTATGTACATTAATTCTCATACATATTCTACACTGTTTCACACTGGTTACGGGTTTATGTTCAAAAGAAAAAAGTGGGATTGAGAATATATAGAGATTTCTAATATTACATGATATTAATAGTTATTTAGCACTTGCCTTATGGTAGAATAAGGTTGAGGTTCATATGTGTATTAACATTACAATCAGTAAAAGTGATATATGTGTTTAATATAATGTCTACCACTTATATAAGGGAAGGGATGATGTTGAATATTACACGTCTACCTTCTCTGGGATATATAGTAACATCGAATGAGGAACGTTGCATGCGGATTAACCCTCTCCCCCCCCTTTCGAATTATTAATTATGAGTTTTTAATTTTAATTTCAATCTGTGTCTGTTGGAACATTAGTCCTTCAAAACATTCCCTGGTTTAATTCTATTCGTATGAACTTTTGTGTTTTTGTTTTTGGGTTTCGTTTTTCTGTTTCTTGTTTTTGTTTGTTTGGTTTTTGTTTGT
>WWET01000512.1:646394-661627 GCA_011038615.1 Limnodynastes dumerilii
AGGCGTAAGGCAGTGTTATGGATGACCAGTGGGAGTGTCTAGTATTTACGCTTGCATTCGTAACACAGGCGTAGGTCTGGATCAGGCCCCATGTGCACAACAGCATGGCAAAATGCACTGGACACTGAGCATTATGGAGCAGATCCAGGCCCCGCACGCTTTCCGTACACCTGGGGGTCTGGCAGTATGAACTCCCCGTCACTCCCTCACTATTGCAGGCTTTATAGTAATTACACTGCCATAAGCCTGCGTCAAGTTAAACATATGGATCAGCGGTTGGTCCATGTGTATCCTCTAAACTACCCCCTAGTTTAGATTTAGAATCTTCCTCACGCCCCATCATCCGTAATTTGTGCGGGCAGTGGGGAAGAGCCACCCCGCCAGGCAGAAGAATTATTGCACCGAACAAAGTTTTGTACGATAGAGGTTACTATGGTAAGATAATAGGCCACTTAAGCCCGTTCGCGTGCTTAAGTGGCTTAATGGATGGATCCGGTCCTATATTTGTATAAATATAAATTAATACAACAGCGAGTCGAGTCCCAGGTGTGTGTGGCATCTTTTTTCCATATTTGTCACTTTTTCTCTTACACTGTCCAGAAAACCAGCGCAAGCAAAGGAACATTCTCGTTCAATCACAATCTATGCATAAGTAAGGGTGAAGAGAAAAGCAGGTGTGTGTTTACAATTATGTCCAATTCTTAGTCTTAAGCTATCAATTTGCATTTGTCCGATTTCTTGTGTAATCACCAATAAAGCCAATTAATTTGTAATGTTATCTATAGTCGTACAGGGTTTTAAAAATGGATAGAACGGTAAATATGAACGTTACTGCATATGTTTTTTGTTCACCAGCTGTTCGCAGAAAGATATGTACAGCTCAGAATTCTGCTCAGATAGAATGGATCATGTGATAAGTCAGTGTGATTTACTGGCCACCATCATGATCACTAATAATATCTGACTGACTCAAATAAGGACTGTTGATGTTTCGCGGGTAATAAATGTAGCAAAATATTGAATGTCTAAATTTTATGGTGTAGGGACAATTTATGGAAATAGTTTTAGACTGAACAGAAACATTCCAGTGAGTTATTTTCAGCATTCGGTAACAAAAAGGGAATCATTGTATCACATGGAATCGTTTTCTGCTTTGCACATATGGAGCACTACATATGGTATATGACGTAGGTTGAATTTCATAAATCTGTGCACAGATCACATACAATATATCTAACAAACAGTGCGTTTGGCATAGTTCAGCTGTAACCAAGTCTTTAATGTTTGAAAATAATTCATTTGGCAAACATAACATTATTATATGTTGTAACAGATACAAAAAAGTCAGATTACTAATGTGAAAGGGAAAACAGTCATTAACATAGAAACATAGAAAGTGACGACAGATAAGAGCCACATGGCCCATCTAGTCTGCCCATTTGTTTATTGAAAACTATACTGACCCTAGACCCTATTTACCCTCAATTTGGGTTTCAATTTAGGATACCCTTATATTTATCCCAAGCATGTTTAAATTGTTCTACTGTATTGGCCTCAACCACCTCAGATGGGAGAATAGTCCATTTATCTATCACCCTTTCAGTGAAGTAATTTTTCCGCACATTTCCTTTGAATCTACCACCCTCCAGTTTATATTCATGCCCTCGTGTTCTATTACACCTTTTCTTTTGAATAATGGTACCCTCCTCTAGCTGGTCACAACCCTTGATGTGATATATGTCTGCTATCATGTCCCCCCTCTCCCTTCTCTGCTCCAAGCTATACATGTTTAGTTCCTCTAGCCTTTCTTGGTATGATTTGTTACAAAGGCCATGGACCATTTTAGTTGCTCTTCTTCATTAGGTAAATATGGGAGAATCCAAAAACTTCTCTGGGGTGCAGTAGTGCACTGACAGGGTTGACACGGATCCAGAGGATGCATGGGGTATGAAGAGACAGAGGAAGGGGCCTGAGACTGAAGAGTGGTGGGAAGTATCTTACTCTTGGTAAATTGCAATAAAGTTTGGGATAGTTTTACAGAAGTCCAGTTACAAAAGTGTTTTTATTTGAAGCTTTTAATGTATTAAAAAGAGAGAAAACTATAAAAAAAAATGCTGTTTTCATTGGAGTTTGCAGATCTCTCTTGATCCTAATATGGAACACATTGTCAGCATTGCAGAAATCAGTGATTAATGGGCAGACTTTCTCCTGTCAGGTAGATTTAGCTCACTATCAAATAATCCCTTTTGCCAGTCCTTTTATCTACATTATTCACATGGATAAAGCATCATTGAACCTACACAACAAGCACAAAAGTAAATAAATATCTCTACATATTTAAATTTTATTTTTATTAAAGAACAAGTCATATTAGATTTACACAGAATTCATGTAAAAGTTCCTCATTTCAGATGACAAAATAGAGAAAAAGGCAATCCTAGATAGATAGATAGATAGATAGATAGATAGATAGATAGATAGATAGATAGATAGATAGATAGATAGATAGATAGATAGATAGATAGATAGATAGATAGATAGATAGAAAGATAGATACACATATATCTAGATATCGGATAGATAGATATTACACATACATATATACACACACACATTTACATACTAGTCTAAAAGCCATCATAAAGACAGGAAAAACAATGGCCATTCCATTCTCCCCCCTCAGTATCCCCATCATGTCTCCAGCTTCCCCCCCCCCCACATCCCCATCATGTCTTCAGCTCCCCTAGTAACCCGAAAATATGCAGAGACCCCCTTCCCCATGCCCTTCTCCAGCTCTTTACCTTAGCTCTCCCCACCCACTTTTCCCTGAGGCGGCACCGGTATGCCTCCTTTTACTTAAATCACTACACGCCGTCTTTAAAGATTGCACCTAGTGAACCTATGTACACTGCATGTGCAGTGGCTCCATAGCTAGGCAGCAGCAGCTTGTTAGGTGTGAATCTGGTCCATAATGTGATGGCAGATAAACGTCTCCTTCAGTCTGCCCCAATACAAATATAAAACACACAACACTGACCCTAGACCCTATTTGAACCTCAATTCAAGATTTAGGCTATCCTTACATCTATCCCAAGCATGTTTAAATTGTTCAACTATGTTAGCTTCTACCACCTCAGATGGGAGGCTATTCCACTTATGAACCTAAATATGTAAAGCTTACTGAATATCATGTAGGGGAAGGAAAAATGATAATATGAAGAATGGGTGTAGTAATGAGAGAATTGTGGGGAATAACAACGGGTAGTGTGTGTGTGTGTGTGTATTATATATATATTAGTGCCTATTAACAACATGTACAGAACATTTCCAAGACATTTGTGTAAGAACAATAAAAAAAAATCCCTAAACCTCAACGGTTGCTTGAGCTTTGAATAGTGTGATACCACAAATGCCCTGACCGTTTATTTTAGCAGCTACAAATATAAGCTAAATTCTATAAAATACGCATCTTATTCAGACATGTGCAAAATGAAATCTAAGTACCATACATATTGTCATTTAATACCAACATGAAATACAGTTCAAGTATTTTTAGCCTCTGAATAACGTGCAGCTTTCCTTAGTTTAGTGACATATATGAAGCAAGTTTGTTTCAGACCCTGCGTTATCAGTTATATCTGAAGGCGTGTACGTATAAGGTATACATAACCTACAATTACACCATAAGGAATGAAAGCATGGCCATGTATAGTAGAAGTTGTAACAATGTCTCATATAAAGTTAGAAGTATTTTTTTTTCCATATTAGTACAGATGTAGAGCAGGTTTTTTTATATTAATTTATTCTGTACGTTAATAAAAGTGAGCATACTCCAAACAGTGGCGCAGCTCTGGAGATTCAAACTTTAATTTTTTTCAACAGCACACAGTTATTCTGAACTGAAGGGGGAAAATAAGTAATGTTACGCATGTAATTTCCTGTGACCCTTACCTGAAGGCCCCACAGTACTCACCAAGACCCATTGTAGCAGAGTAGGAATAGGAGTAGCAGGTGCAAAGCTACTCTGAGACCCACTGTATTTCAGTAGCTTTGACACCTGTACATTCAAGGTGCTACCTTTACTCTACAACTACCATCAGCATCTAAATACAATACTCCAAATACATACCGTTATTTAGAAGCAGAAACTGAGGACTTCATCCAGAGTAAGTAGTAAATTCCATACGCTAGCCTCCACAGCGAATTAGTGATCCAATTCCGTTCTCTCCTACGCTCGGATATTGGAGACAGGACACTACCTTATATATTTCGCACCCATCTCCAAGCATGCAGAATACTGGACTGATCGTAAGGGCTTAGACAAGCCCTTGCTGCACAATTTAAATACCCCCTGCCCATAGTCAGTCTGTTTAATGCATCTTATAAAGACAAATGTTTCCCAAACATTATGCTTTTAGTGTCCTAGAAAATGCTATTGTTACTTTATTGTTTTGAACGACCTTGCCTGATCCAATTTTCAATCTATATTTAGATGACAGATATTAAATATAGTAACTGCTTCCAGCTTATGGGAGAACACATCTATGAAAGTAAATGAATGATTATGCTCTGTGCGTGACTGATAATCTCCAGTACAGACAGGGAAAGGCTGGCACGTTTTAGCCAGGAGGGCAAGACTTTGCCTCGAAGGCCATTTTCTAGAGGAAAATAAAATGCAACTAACCGAATGACTTGGCCGAGGGCCGAATAACATGGGGCCGCTGGAATTCAGTCATTGTAAAATCATGGTCAGGCAAGTTCAATCAATGTTTATATCAGAGATACGGAAAAAAGGTACCATGGAATACACAATAAATTGGAGAAAACAAGAAAAATAAAGACAAAAATAAAGATTTTACTTCTATGTAGGAAATGGCACTAAAACTTCACATTAATTTTTATTTTTAGGGCATTTATGAGTCAAATAAGCTGAATGCAATCCAGAAGAAGCATTCAAAAATAGGAATACATTATAAATGGTTTCAACTCAACACATCCCTGTCACCTCTTTAAATTTGATTACTTAAGAGCACCTTTCTGGCATAAATTACTGCCACAAGTACCATTTTCAAGTGCACACAGTCCTTTTTAACCATGAATCCCTATTATTGGCTGTGCACCTGTAAGGTTAAAAATGCATCATACAGTTGCCATGCACACAAGGGATAAAGCTCATAGTTCTGAGTGAGCAAATGATGAAAGAATCATACAGACCGGGGGTGACTTAAAAGCAAAGGTTAAATTGTCGAGTAATCCATAGCAACTAATCTGCAAGCCAGCCTACAGTACATTATAATCATAAATACAAATATCCATGTCTGGTGTCAGCACCTCTGGTATTAGCCAAGTCATTGTGCATTTTAAGTCATAATATTTAAAGTGAAGTCAAACATTTGCTGGATTATATTCCAGCAAATGAATAATTGTGAAACTTCCTATTGTCAGCAAAACCCTACTTACCCAGAAAATGATTAGTAAATGACTCACTTGATGACACCTTATAGGTCCCTCCTACATTCAGCGTCAATGACTTGGCTAAGTAAACAGACTGCCCTGTTAGCAGCAATACACAGTATAGATTAGTAGACTTGGCATTTTCTGTATGAAATCACGTCAATGGGTTTTGACATTTGTTTTTCTGTATTGTTTTAGTGGGGTTAGAAGGTTTACAAGTATGTATAACCATATGAATTTATTAAGGTGTTTTTTTTTTTATATAAATCCAGCAAATTACATAGAAAACAAAAAAACAAAAAAAAATAACAGGGAGACAGAACTGTATAAACATTTACAAGCAATAGGACATCAGGGTAAGTGCCACATATTGCTAAATGGAACAGCCAGGTGGTCAGTATGAACCAGTTATATAGCAACGTTAGGGCTAAGGGCTTTGAATAATGGAAAAGTATACATGTAAGATTTATGTAGGTAAAGCATTAATAAGTCTCTGCAGTGGAATCTAACTGTGAAATCCTATATTCTGTAGGTGCGAGGATAGTGCACTACCCTCAAATGTAAGGAACTTCTGTACCCTGGACCAGTACCACCCCTAGGAGGTTTAAAGCAGGGCCTACGCCTGGATCCCTTAGCTTGGGGGGTCCCCACCAGCTTCATATACAGAGCTGCAGCCACCTGCTATACTATATTAGATCTGTATATGTTGCTGCTGTGGAGTAATAGCAGTGGAGGTTAGCTAGAACTGCTGCAGATAGAGGCTCTGGCCAATCCCAAACACAGCTACTCCCTGGCAGAATCTACAAAGCCACAGCACGCAACCAAAACAGTGTAGCAGACGGATGTGATTCTGAAAGTGAAGCTGGCAGCTGAAAAAGTTTATAAACAGCCGCAGTCAGTGCATGTGCTGAGCAGCGGCAAACTGCACATGTGCCGGTTGCTGGTTGTGTGTGGGGTGGAAGCTTTGCTTCGAGCTCCCCACTCATACAGGCAGCCCTGCCCTGAACCCTACCTTAACTTTTACACACAAGAAAAAGGATTACCGCCAGAAAGGATTACGAAGCATAAACCAGAATCGTTCGTATTGTCTTCTGATGTGTTACAAGTTCACACATACGCAGAAAGCACACACGGAGAACTTACGCATTCCGAATGCATAAATGTTCTGCCATGCGCAATCCTGGATCTGTTCCTATTTCCCCGGCTATCGCTCTGGACATTGGAGGGAACATTGTCAAACTAGACCAGATGCAGAGTTTGAGAATAAGAGTTAAACAGGCAGAAATTTACACCTAGGAAAAAGCATGTTCAAGTGCAGGGGAAGTAAATTTCATTTGTTGTAAACATTATTAAAGTTGAGAGGTGATGTCTCCCAGTCAAATAAAAAGAAAAAAAACAGTATAAAAGTAATGTTGGTGACTATCTGTGTGCAATAAGCAAAAGAACTTTTATTGCATACAAAGAACAAAAATGAATTTGACCCCCCCCCAACATGCTTTTCCCAGGTGTAAATTTCCACCTGTTTTCCACTTATTTTTAAACTATGAATTCAGTTCTATGTTTGGTCTGTTTAACTTTTTACAAGGCTCCTGAACACACCTAATCTGTCAAAAGGATGAATTTCATGTACAGGAGTATATAATAAAACACAATTATAGTAACAACATGTAGTGTACAAATAAATATATAAATATAAGTATAAATATAAGTCACTGTATAAGTTTAACTTACCGCACAAGAAGGATGCATTTAAATAACACATTCAGCAAGAGGAATAGAACATAGGGCCAGACTCAGACCTCCGTGCATTTTCCGTACGCACGGTCTGTCAGTCCGCACATAAGAGGGAAGTGATCCCCTCCATAACTCTATCTTAAGCGCCCCGTGTGTCCGTATAACCAATGATCCACATGGAACACTTAAAGCCAGCTCAAACTGTAAAATTTACATGCTCCATCCCACGGCCACTTTACGGAGTTTAGGCGGGCGGAGGGGAAGGTGCATCCTCTCAGACGGATCTCCAGGCATTCAAAACTAAGGGCCATATTCAGAAATCCGTCCGAGAAAAGTTTGAAATTATTGTCACGGGTGTAGCAAGGCAACACCCCTGACACTTCCCTCACATGGGCGGCTTTTCTGTGACTTACGAGTGCCTCGACCTGCCTTATCTTTACGTGGGCATTTC
Organism: Limnodynastes dumerilii; assembly: GCA_011038615.1. NCBI lineage: Eukaryota > Metazoa > Chordata > Amphibia > Anura > Limnodynastidae > Limnodynastes > Limnodynastes dumerilii. The sequence continues at coordinate 654,034 of WWET01000512.1, forward strand.
CGTCCGTCGAGTAGTACCGTACATGCGTATCTAGCTAACCACGCCCACACCTTCATTAAAATGCCTCCCCCCGCCCATTTTTATTTAAATTCTCACGTGCGTATTTATGAACTACGTAAATAAAGTTACTATGCATGCGCAGTTGAAACATACCTAAAAATACGCACGGAACTAGTCGCGAAAACGGTTCTCTGAATACGGTCCTAAGTTCCATACACCTGGAGATTCGTTTCGTAACATCTGTCGTGCGCAAGCAGAAGCCGGGTGTCGCATGGTATTCTGAATCCAGACCATAAATGGTTAGTTTATATAAAGGATAACGCTGTGGCACAGTAGTTAGCAATGCTTTCTCACAGTTTATGTTGAGTTTGCATTTATTTGTAAAGATTCTTCAATATTTTCTTAACGTTTAATAGGTACTTGAGTTAGCATATTGAAATTTGTGTGGGTTTTTTTGTAGATGTGTGTCTGGAACTATAATTTTCTAATCTCTCCAGTGCTACAAATCATCAACTATAATTATAATTCATTTGTAATAACAATATTCTGGAAGTGTTTAGTGCTTTATATTGACATTACTATAGAATAATTACATTGTGTATAGCAAGTCCCAAAAGCAGTCCTACTTGAACTCACTGTGATGAGGACATCCATCATGAAAGAGGAGGTTAGGGTTTAATGAAGCAGTCAGTAACTAGTCTAAGAACATTAAATAGTTATATGTCTTAGTTTCTTTGACATTGTCGGCCCAGGCACAGTACTAATGTAGACTATTAACAAAGGCTAGCTGTCCCTGCTTCTCCAAAAAGTTCCATTGCTAACCATTATGAGCCCTGACCTGAGTAAGGCCATTGTACCATAATGCAGAGTACAAATAATTGCTGCATTGTGTTTCCTAATAAGCCTTTTGTAACAACCTGCAAAAGGCCACAGAGCATGGGGAAGGGACATGATCTTTAAATCCAGTCAGCTACTGTTAAATCCTGATTTGAATAAAATGGAAAAAGAAATTATAGCTTTGTCATTGAGACCATATCTAGGTGTGTGTATTTGCATTTGTACACAGTGTATAATAAAATAAGATACAGGATTATGACCCTGGATAAAGCATATTAATTTAAATGCTTTCAAAAGTTTCACCACTAGTCAAAGTACAAAGAAGCAAATATAATAATAGACATGATGTGACATACGCTGGGGAGAGGAGATAAATCCATGCAGTCCCCGGAGGCAGATAGACATGATGCCATATGTGCACTCTTTATACCCAGCATCTGACAGGCACATCAAGCCTACAATGCACCAGCAGTGACTTCACTTTTCACAGTGCAATAAATATCTCCATTCTAAGCTGTCAGAGTACAATAGCAGAGGGAGGAAATGGCTCCAGAATGAAGAGATGCAGTGTGTGTCCCAGTAATGGTCCTTGTATGTAGGTCACTCATACCACTGCAAGAGGAAGGGTGAAATACTATAGTAGTATAGACCTGACCAGCCTTAGGGGCATGGGGCACATGCCCCCAGGATATGTCCCATATTGGGATAGCTTGGGTTGGGTCAGTGAGACACCTGCTTTCTTTCTCATTAAAATAGGTTGGCATAAACCCAGGTCTGTGCCAACCTTCCCTAATACTAGCAAAGTTACCGTCAGCATAAGTTAGCTAGTATAGAAACTAGACATACAGTTCAAGACATCTAACTGGATTATTATGACATTCACAAGACACAAACAAGGACTGACAGAGTAATGGATAATGAAATAACAATGCATGGAGGCTAATGGGTTTGCACCATAGGCCCATGACATGCCCCTTGTGTGAGGCCCAAGTGAAGAGTTCCTGCTGCCAGGCTGAGCAGATAGGGCCAGCTGGATGGCACAAGGTGTCTTACCTGGGGCACTGCAGTCTGCACACACCTCTCCTCTCTGCACCTTCCGAGACATCCTCAGAGGAGAGGAGGGGATCACCTTCTGAGCCAGGGTGCTGCCCTCAGAGGAAGCCGAGAGATGCTGCTGTATGGCGGGCTCAGGGGGGCAGGAACGCGGCTCCCTATCACTCCTCTTATTATTAATATTATTGTTATAATTCCGATTATTATCTGTCAGGGAGATTGGATCTTTCACAGTCTCTCTGCAGCTTACACAGGGCTGAGTGTATCGGCTGCAGGAAACTGATCCAAGCCCTGCCCATCCAAAAGGAGGGGCCATGTGCCAAGCTTCACCTCCCCAGGGGATGGGAAAAGGAAATGGGAGAGAAGGAGGAGGAAGAAGAGGGAAAAGAAGAAGAAAAGTGCGAGGAGACGGGCAGCGCTGTGCACACTACCGCAGGACTCGCATCTTCCTGTCAGGGAGCCTGGCGCCTCCATCTTTCCTATGTGTATCCCTGGCTGCAGCATGCTTCCTTCACTTCATGACGTGGACGCCTCTGTCCCCTTCCCACTACTCTAATATTTCATGGAGTGTCACATCTACAGCGACTTATTACCATTTTTATGTGTGTCATAAGAGTATACTTCCAACAATAGAGGCTGTTACTTTAAGGACATCCTTTGGTATTCGTAGTGTAGAACTACTAGCACCAGCATGCCAGGGCATCATCTCTTACTTCACGTGTGTTAGTGGCAATAAGAAATACAGACTGCTACTGGGACACACTGTTCTGGATGGTATACACATGCATTTATTTATTTATTAACTGGTTTTTATATAGCATAAAATAAACAGTGACTGTGCTAATGACTTGTTTCTTAATATTATTATATTATATCTACATTATATGACAAATTAGATTGAAGGTTTCTATGAGATGTACCCTCTCTCATCTCCTTACACCTTATACACCGTTATCGTTATCAGTTATCTTTCATCTGCTGCATATTTTGCATATACCCAGTGCCTTCCTCTGTGTTCCCTGCTTCCCTATCATTCCATCCAATGACATTTATAAATAATAGGTTTTATTTTACCAGATACCTTAAAAATTATTTTACTCTAGAGAAAGAATTACAAAAGCTTAAAACTTTCAGTTAAATATTACAAATAATATAGGTCATTATTTTTCTATTACTCTTTTTTAACTATCCACCTTTATTGGGCTCTATGTTTTATAGAGCTCTATTATGGGGTAAATAAAAAGGCCTTTTAATGGGGGATAATTTTAACATAATTATGGAGAGATAAGGAGCATATTATGGGGCATATAGAGCCCCATTATTGAGTAAATTTGATAAGAAGGGTGTGAAAAAGATTTGTATTAGGGCATATACTCTATATATGTCACACAGGAAAATAGTATTAAAAGCGGCAGTTAGACGGGGCCGCAATTACTACCCCTCTGCACCATCATACACACAGCTGTGGGACGGTAAAGTCCTGTAGCAGGTAGGCTGTGGCTCTATATATGAAGCTGGCGGACACCACCCTAGAGTGTGGGGCCCAGGGTGGAGAACTTAGTTCAAAGACCCTAATGGCAGTTCTGGTTGAATATGTTATAGAACCCTAATATGGGGAAAACATATGCCTATTGTGGAAGATAGTGTAATCACTATTAAGATGTAATAAAATGCTTTATTATGGGACAGATAAATCGCTATTATAGTGGATAATTTCATAACAAGGAGAAATAAATGACTTTACTACAGAGCATATATTTCTAAGTGCCCCCCTCCCAAAAAAAACAACACACATTTATTTCTCCTTAAATGCAATGAAATTATCCTCTACAATAGGGTCTGTATTCCCCATTATAAATCTGTCCCTCTACCCACATTAAATATAATTTAAACTTAACTTTTTTCCCCCTAATCATTACAGACTTCTTTTTGTCTTCTGCAGCATCTGAAACAGTGTCTCCCTGCAGCATGATGCTGAAGTCACATCAGCATCACATTGTAAGGAGGCTTTCTCAGTGCCTGCAGCCACAGACACAGACGTTGCCTAGGCCTCTGCTGCAGATCATTTTTAGCAGCGGTGGACCAGAAAATGGGGCTGATTTAGAGTTGCATTTACACTTTTTTAGGTGCATGTGCAGGACTGAGCAATACCAAGAACTGCAAGGGCAAATTTTTAATTGTGAAACCAGAATTAGAATTGAGAGGTAAAGTTTGTTATCTCATCTCTAATTTATAGATTAAACATAAAGTTATGCAGTATTTGAGTTCTATGTGCAAAAGTAAAGAAATTTCCCTGAATGCAAAATGATTTTATGATTTTAAAATGATTTAAAATGTATTATCATCCCTTACAGAATCAGCTCCAATATCCTTCTGCAGCTGTTCTCTGCTAGCTGTTGGAGTTGTGCAGTGTTTAAACATACATGCAAATCATTTAAATGGCAATGGCTAAAATGCTTTGACAAGCTTGCATGGTTGTAATAAAGCAACATTGTACATGTTATTTCACTGTAAAATCTATATTTAGCATATCCTGTACAAAGTACGGTTAGGCTAAGAATCAATTAAATATGTTTATGAGTTTACGTTCTAAAGTTCTTCTTCTGTATGCATTCTACAGACCTGTTTCTTCTGATGAAGCTGAGAGGGGATGTTTCCTACCCTTGCTCTATATTCAAAGCCTTACAGTATTTGTGTGCTATAAGCAAAAACAAAGCATTTCTCTGCTAACAATCCAGGATAGGACTATTTGTATACTGTATTCCTTTATGCAGTTTAAACCTTGTCCTCACCATACTTTCAGAATTGTAGATCGTTCACTTTTACAGCTGGCTTGTTGTTACAACTCCTTATCCTCTTATGAAATGTGTTGGCATTCTGGTTTATGATCAGTTTGTACCTGACTATGATATAATTATATAAACTGCGGAAATTATCATAAGAAGTCATAATTACAGTGATTAATGCTCCCAGAGACGTTTTATCCAATTGTTTTATGTAAGCCTCGCCCATACTTTCTAATCCCAGTTGACAGATACGACTTCCTTTGGTTGCAGAAATTTCAATTTTGAACAACCCTTAATTTTTTGTACTCTTAAAGGGCCATGACTAATACTATAGGCTTAGAGCTTGATCCAGAAGTGTAACGCCTCTAACGGCTGTGCACTTCTATTAGTCAGAGCCTAAGTTCTGTAGGTGCAAAAGGAAGGACACTGGCACTACCATACACTGGACTCTACCTTAAGTTTTATGCATCAGCCCCACAGAAAATGGGGATGGTGCATAACAGGCAATCCTACATAAGGGCTTAGGGCGAGATCCAGAGTTACGCACTACTAAGGATAATGCGATCAGAGTTACAATGTGTAGCATCTGCCTCGCGCATGCGCAGTGCATTCGCACAGCCAGATTTACGCATGCCGTAATTATTAAGTCTGGATCTGGCCCTTAATCCCTCCACACCATTGGAAAGGCTTCCAGGACATGAGGTTCCAGATCCAGAACCCTTTGATCAGTAGCGCAGTGCGACCATTTTCTGCATGCAGAGTGCGAATAACTACCACATTGCCAATGATGTGTATAGAAAAAATACCAAGCAGGGCCAAAAGGAAATGACAGACTAAGGACCCCTATAGGCTCTCTATAACACAACACCAAAGTTTAGACACATATTACAGTGCTAGATAAATCACAGGGACATCATTTTAGTACTTTTCAGTAACATGAATGTGCAATTACAAGAAGATAGAGTATTGAAAATGTGTTTTGTTGGTTTTTTTCACTTGTTTTTAGAGATCTGTATAACAGTTTCCTTCAGATAGAAGCTAGTTAAACAATATTGAATGCATGAGCTATGTAAATATAGTGCTAATTAGAAGTATAAATTAAGAAGCTATCAGGTCTGAATTTTGCAGTGTAGATGTTACACTCTAATACAGAATGGTTCATGTTAGAGAAGCAGAATCTCAGATCCAATTCTTAAGCAATCAGATCAGTGGAAGCCTGGATAGAGAGGAAACAATGATTCCCTACAAGTGCAGAGGTGGCGGGGATCCAGTGCCAGAAACCTGCTGAATACAGCCTTTCCATGTGGGTGAGAAGAGGATTCTTTACCCATATTGGAAGTGCAGTCTGTGCATATGCATGCTTGCAAAATGCCCAAAAGCAAAACACAGAAAGCAGATGAGGGCTGCAGGTGACAACAAGTGCCCCAGAATTGCTTGTTTCACATTTTTATGGATTAAATTAAGCCATGTACAATGCTTTAACCCACAATTTCCTTTATTATGCTGCTACAGAACAGTTGATCCTAACAGACTGACATGAACGCTGTACAGTACAGAAAACTGAAATTGTGAGGGACTCAGGCCATAAGAGGGGGTTGCGAATGTGGAGGTACATTTACAGAAGCAGCAAAGAATTCTGGGAGTTATTCTGTGGCTATAGAGACTGACATAACTTGCCAGAGAGTAGCATCTGTGATGGAGAAATTATAATGGAAATAACAAATATTCCTTAAATGGGACCAACTATCATAAAAGTACAATGGAGGGTGTTTAATGTAAAACACAAAAATATTTATTAATATTGTTGCCATAAATCTCCGCTCATTTATGTGGAATGACATCAATTTTACATGTATATTTCTCCAGTATGACATTCTATTTTGTCTTCCTTAAAAACTTAATTATTTTTTATTAATTATTTTTTTTCTATATTATTTTTCCTTAAGCTGAAGGATGAACCTTAGACTTAACAGCAATTACATGATGAGGTGTAGCTAGTTCAGTCCTGTAGATCAGGGAGGAGAAATCCCACGCATGCTCACCAAATAGCAAGAGTGTAAAATGCAGGAAGAAAAGCAGTATCTGCATGAGAAGAGAGAGAGAGACAGAGCAGAGAATGACAAATGCAGATTGGAGGTGTGACTTAAAACATAGATGATGTCATGTTTCCTAAGATAGTTGGGAGCAAGAGGATAAAGAATATACAGCAGGTGGTGCTAGAGAGAAAGAATTATATATCAGAGCTTGGAGCGATTTTTAAAATGTACTTAAGTCTAACAAAATCTAAATAGTAGACTCAGGCTACCACTGCATTTACACTACAGCATGTTTAATTGATGTTTCTAGCAAAACTGTAGCTGGTTAGTGCTTCATACACACAGCTCCATGCAAAAATTCAACTGTGACATGTTTTCATAGAGTATATGAGCACTGTCTGTCTGAGTGCAGGCCTCTCTTGCCCATGACATAGCTCCATCACTAGGGAGTTGTGGGGGGTGTGGACTGCAATAGGTTACAACCTCAATCGGAGCCTCCACTCATTGCCGTCTGGCAAATGGTAGAATTCCAGCTAGTGAAATGTCAACACTGTTAAAGCAGTGCAGCTGCACAGTGTACCAGGAGTTAGAGGGTGTACCACACAGTGCCTGGCAGGCTGGTGCAGTGGTGGGCCAGCCAGGCACTGCGTATGTATTGTAGTGCAAAGCTCAGCTGCAGCATCTCCGACAGAGTGGTAAAGGGATGGCTGGAGACAATCAAGAGGGGAGAAGAGATGGCTGGAGACATAGGGCCAGAGCCAGAACTAAAGACTAGCGCTGTTCATATTTACGCACATCGTAAATACTATGCACTCCCCTAGAAGCAGAATCTCAGATAAGCAATCAGATAGTCTGCTGACCCCTACCTTAACTTTTGAAAGC
>WWET01000513.1:26646-40705 GCA_011038615.1 Limnodynastes dumerilii
GGGGCTGATTCAGAGATGCGATTTCCACGTCACTTAGGTGCGTATATTTAAGATCCTAGAAAATTTGCAAAACTGCGCATGCGTAGTAATAGTGCAACGCCGTTTACGTAGCGGTTAGGAGCGTAAATTCGCTAAGAGCGTAAGTTTGAATTGCACGCAAGCACTTAAGATCTTAAGTGCTGCGAATCTTTAAGATCTTAAGGATTTGCATGGAAATGGGCGGGGGGAGGCAGGGAAATGAGGGAAAGTGGGCGCGGGCTGACACTTAGGATCTTAAATGAACGCTACCACGTCACTTAAGATCCCAAATGACAGCGTAGAGTTAGGGCAAGTCAATGGTGGTCTAAGTTTAAGATCCACCGCTGTTTGCAAGGGGAGTGACTCTTTATCTAGTGGGCTGGAACCTGCTAAGATCTTAACCTTAGATGCGTATATTTGCAATCTTTTCGCAATCGCATCTCTGAATCAGCCCCTTTGTGGCTGAAGTTTTAAACTAGTATCAATTGAGGCCTGATTGCTACTCTATGGAATACAAGTCCCTAACGGTTCCACACACTGTTTACACACTTATTCTATATAAATAACCTGGGTCTACCTATATATTGTTGGTTTGCTGCATTGTTTTGAAGTCCTACGACTATTTGTTTATTGGTTCATCTATGTGCAATTTTTATATTTTTATACATTTTATATATGATATCATTTAGCGCTACCTGGATTTGTTCTTTTGTAGAAATCCTGTTAATAAATAAGTAATTAAATAATAAATAATTCAGCCGCACAGAGGGCCGGCCCACTCACCATGTGCAAGGAATACCCATCTCAGTTGTACAGTTAGGTCTTTGCTAAGCCCTAATTTACAATTCAGTAATCCGCACACACAGAAGAACTTAAGGCAGGGTCCTGGCCATGGAGATGTGTTCAGACGTGCTGAGCGAATCAGGTGGAACTTTACATCTGGGCAACACCACTGGAGGAGGCAAATTTCATCTGTTGCAAACAGTATTAGGGGCCAATTCAATTCAGTTGACCGCTAAATGGGAATAAACGCGACGTGCGCCTATTCCCATTTATTATAGTAGCCGAAATTCACAGATTTTAACACACACCTCCATGATAAAACCCGCAATGTAAATTCGCAACCAAAGCTTCATGGACAATTGCATCTGCCCCTTAGAGTTGAGGGGGTGATGTTTCCTAGTGTAACAAGTAAAATTTTACTTTCATTGAAATGGGTGATTGCCTAGTGAAAGCTTCTCTATTGCTTATTATATTATATATTATTATTATAGCCAAATTGTTAAACCATATACACACTAGAATTCAATCTGCAAGTACAATGATCTACATACACCATTTCAAACACTGCAGCAGAACATAAAGCACACAGATGGTACAGGAAGTACCACCATAGTATGTATGTATGTATGTATATATATATAAAACGCCTTTATATATGAAATTTGTAATTTGCACAAAAATTGATACCTGTTCAGAGTGATGCGGAGGTGAGTGCACGCCAGCTGACCTTTATCTGCGTAGTTTTCTACTGCACATGCTCAGAACTGAAGAGCCCAGTCATGTCTGATTTACATCTGAGTGCAGCAAGAACTGCGATGGTTTGCGTGTTGAGGTAGGAAAGGTGCGGGCAGGCAGGCAGATGCAGTCAATGTACCGTGAGGGCATGTACAAGCAAGTGCCCCCCGTTCTGAAGCCGAATACAGATGTAAAAAAGGATTTGCTCCATGTCTTAGGCTGGGAACACACTGGGGCTTTTGCGAAAGATAATCTTTCAAATCACACAATCAAAAGACCATTTTACCAGATATCTCACCAATGTGTACTGTCCAAAGATGCTCAGAAAGCTTTTAAAACGGTCTGTGATCTTTTGGAGCTGCTAATATTCCAGATCAACGGTGGAAAAGATATCTTCTGCTAGAAGATCAGTACACACTTGTAAGATATCTGCTGAAACGCTCTTTGATTGTGTGATTGGAAAGATTATCTGCTGAAAAGCCCAGTGTGTGCCCTGCTTAATATCCTGCGAGCCTGTATTAGTTTATGTGACGCTGCCTTATATGTACACACAGCCCGCACATATTTTGCGCTCGGAAGTACTGGACGCTTCTTGTGTGCCGTTTTACTCGCGCCTCTGGATCAGCCTTTGTGTGTCTTTACAGAACAAGCCTCCAAAGTCAATAATAATAAAACGCAACTTAAAAATCATATTACCTGTTCCTCTGTAATCTTAGATCAGGGCTGCAGAATCTCCCGGAATATCTGGGAGACTCCCAAAATACTGGCAGTTCTCCCGGTATTCTGGGGGGGGGAAGGCAAATTCCCCACAAGTCCCGCTCCCTGCCTGTTATTACAGCAATCCCTCATATACGCAATCGAAAAGATACGTAGATTACGTAAAAAATTGACTACGCCTGCGTAGTAGTCAAAAACGGTAAACACCGGACGTATATGCAATACGTCCGGGGCTGTAAATCCGGCCCAGAATCTGTATGTTTGCATACTTTTTAGATCTCTGTTCAAAATTCAAAGTGAGAAGTGTAAATCACGTGTGGTTACTTAGGAAATAAACAGTAAGAAACAGCAAACAAATCTTACAATTAACAGGGTAAAGGGGGGAGGGGTGGTTGGTAAGGAAATTATGGTTTGGAGGCATAAGTTAGCTTTAATAATACTTGGTATATATTGTTATATAATGCCTGAATTTTTTAGGGGTGTTTTTTCTTTATTTTTTGCTGCTGATAAGAAAACCCGGGACAATGACATCCTTTGATAGTGGAAGGTGAGTCATTAATTTCTATTTTCTTCACGCAAGGTTCTTCTAATGATGAGGACAGGTGAAGAATAAATAAATGGAGAGGTATAGGCAGAGATTATTACAGCTAAGAAAATGTAACAAGCCCCACACCACAAACATTTGAGAAGATCCCCAGGAAGCAGAGGGTACTTGGTACAGTTTAAAATCATGGCCGGATTGGAGGGTGGAGGATGAGCACTGCTATAAATGAGAACAATAGGAGGGTGTTATATAAAAACTATGGACCGGATTCAGACCTATGATACCATTGCACTTGGAGCCCCACTGTATCTAGCCTTATGTGTGTGCAAGGGCATCCTCTCACACATATAAATCCGTGGACCCTACTTTAAGATTTCAGCGCTTAAAATGGGGACGGTAAGTTAGTTCGGATAGAGCCGCTCCATTCTGCCTCATCATCAGAAAGACTTCCACTATGGAATCTGGATCCTAAGGTTCTAGAACAGTACTAGAAGAAAATTCTACACACATATGCATCTGTAAAATGTAGGCGTTTTCTCTTGCAAAGATATTATTTTCATTGCGGGAACTTGGATCCAATTCTGTTATATTAACTATCACTTATATAGTATGATTAAAGCCATGGTTGACAGTTTTCTATTTCTTCCCTCTGGGATATTTCAGAGGGAAGAAAGAAATGCCGGTATGAGGGCAAGGCTTAAGGTCATGATTTAGGCATATCTGTCACGTTCAAGGATTGTTTGGGATCGGTTCCGGGTTTCAGAGATGGAGACAACAGTGTTGGGTTAAAATGGAATTGAGCAGGCTAAGAACACAAAAGACCCTATAGACTAGGCCAGGACATAGGGAGCGGAAGTGAACCAGTACAAAGAAATCATTTTCATTGCGGGAACTTGGATCCAATTCTATTATATTAACTATCACATATAGTATGATTAAAGCCATGGTTGACAGTTTTCTATTTCTTCCCTCCTGGATATTTCAGAGGGAAGAAAGAAATGCCGGTATGAGGGCAAGGCTTAAGGTCATGATTTAGGCATATCACCTCCTGATGTTCCACCATGTCCCACTGCATTAGGTACAAAATACTCTGCTCCTCAGCTTCCAACTGTCAGTTACTATGGTCACCACCTTTGTCTATAGATTTTTAAATATCAGTTCATTCATTTAAACCAGGTGAGTGACAGTTGGAAGCTCAGGAGCGGAATAAATTGTACCTAATGGAATGGTTCATGTTGGAGGGTATGTTCCCCTGTCCATCAACACTACTATTGATAGTGTTACTAAAGGTGGGGCAGTAGTTGATGATCATCAAGTCCCTCCCAATCCCTAGTAACACTAAGGGCCAAATTTACTAAGCTGTGGGAAAAGTGAAGATGTTGCCCATAACAACCAATCAGAATCTAGCTGACATTTTCTATAATAGGAATGTGAGAGTTAGAATTTGATTGGTTGCTAGGGGCAACATCTCCACGTTTCCTTTCCCACAGCTTATTAAATCTAGTCCTAAGAATCGCAGTACTGATATGCAGGGGCAGCGCACTTTTGGGAGGCGTGTTTAGGTACAAAATACTCTGCTCCTCAGCTTCCAACTGTCAGTTACTATGGTCACCACCTTTGTCTATAGATTTTTAAATATCAGTTCATTCATTAAACCAGGTGAGTGACAGTTGGAAGCTCAGGAGCGGAATAAATTGTACGTAATGGAATGGTTCATGTTGGAGGGTATGTTCCCCTGTCCATCAACACTACTACTGATAGTGTTGCTAAAGGAGGGGCAGTGGTTGATGATCATCAAGTCCCTCCCAATCCCTAGTAACACTAAGGGCCAAATTTACTAAGCTGCGGGAAAAGTGAAGATGTTGCCCATAACAACCAATCAGATTCTAGCTGACATTTTCTATAATAGGAATGTGAGAGCTAGAATCGGATTGGTTGCTAGGGGCAACATCTCCACATTTCCTTTCCCACAGATTATTAAATCGAGTCCTAAGAATTACAGTACTGATAGGCAGGGGCAGGGCTTGTGGCCGTGATTTGCATAAACTCACAGCCTCAAGCCCTTTGCGGGAGATTTGCCAGGTCTCCTGTGATACCGGCAATTTCTAGAGTCTCGTGGATTTTTCGGGACAGTCAGCAATCCTGATTCAACCGTATGTATTAATAATGACCACAATACCAATTCATATTATTACACCACAAGCAGATCTCTTATACTGGTTTACTACTGCTTGTGGCATAATAATGTGAACTGTCTGCATTATAAGATGACAAATAAAGAGGAGCCTAATGGGAGCCCTTCATAATCATTTCTTTCCGTCAAAGGGAATGCAAAGCAAAAAACTAATCATTAAAAAGGTTTTGGCTAATCATTAACTTTGTAGTGATTTTATTAGGAAGCCACTGCTGTAATTGTCAGACTGGGTCTACAATGATTTCCTGACTTCCAGGCATTCTGAAGAGACTGTGAGCATTAGTAAGTACAGGCTCAGGGCAGAGTAAACAACTCAGTAATATAAAATGTTAGTGTAATAGTCATTTCCCTAGAACTACTTTATGCATGAAAATAAGGGCTGCCATACAAAGTCCCTCTATTACCTTTAATAGACACTAAGTAAAAAGGTTTCTCTGCAGAGTGTGCCAATATAATGTTATACTCCCAACTTAGAAGGGACTTTTTTTTTGTATATTTCGCCCTGGAAAAAAAGGGAATTCCAGCGTTATTTATAAATGACAACACACCATTTTATTAACTGAATGCTGGGAATTATATCTGTCGAAAATCATAGACCGCACAATACCCAAAACACATCAAACGTACTATAAAGCATGGTGGTAAAAACCATTGGGCTGGATCCAGACTTAAGAAGGAGCATGAAATGAAGGACCTGATTCACACTTAAGAATCTTCTTAAAATAAGAACTTAAATTCACACCTGGGCTAAACCATGTTGAATGCAGGGGAGTCATATTTCATCTGTTGCAAACAGTACTAGTGTTGAGAGGTGATATTTCCCAGCCCAAGTCTAAATAACAGTGTGATAGTAAAACTGGTCAGTATCTGTGTGCAGTAAGCAATTCAAAGATATATCCCTGCATGCAAAGAATACAATTAAATTAATTTACCCTGCAATCAACATGGTTTTGCCCAGGAGTGACTTTAAGTTTTTATTTTAAGAAGATTCTTAAGTGTGAATCAAGTCCTAAGAGAGGAAAGTTACTCCTTGGCTAAGCCGTATTGATTTCAGGGGGAGTCAAGGTAATTATATTCTTTGCATGCAGGGATATATCTTTGAATTTCTTACTGCACAGAGATACTGACCAGCTTTACTATCACACTGTTATTTATACTTGGGCCGGGAAACATCACCTCTCATCTCTAATACTGTTTCCAACAGATGAAATATGACTCCCCTGCAATCAACATGGTTTAGCCCAGGAGTAACTTTCCTTTCTTCATTTCAAGCTTCTTCTTAAGTCTGGATCCAGCCCATTATGCTTGACAGATGAAGATGGGTTACCTAGCAACAGGGCAATGACCCTAAACATGTAACTAACAAAAAATAAAAATGTGATTTAAAGATAGGAAGGTAATTATTCTAAAGTGGCAATGTTAGAGCCCACACCTAAGCTCAATAGAAAGTCTGTGGAACTTAAATTTAAAGGGAGCAGTCCTTCAAAACTCATCAGCTCACCAGAGAAGAAATCAGTCCATCACCATTCAAAATGGAAGAGAGCAGTCCATCGCCAATCAACATGGAAGAGAGCAGTCCATCGCCACTCAATATGGAAGATTGCAGTTCATTGCTGCTTACAATTTAAGAAAGCAATCCATCACCGGTCACCATGGAAGAGAGCAGTTCTTCACAGCTCACCACAGAAGAAATCAGTCCATCGCAGTTGACCATACAGGAGAGCAGTCCATCGCCACTCAACATGGAAGAGAGCAGTCCATCGCCACTCAACATGGAAGTGAGTAGTTCATTGCTGCCAGGGCCGGGGCTAGGGTGTTCGGCGCCTCCCTGCAAACTTTAAATTTGCGCCTACCTGTTAAACAATTTGTCATTACAGTTACTAGAGTATAGTATATATGTAAACACCATAAAACACAATAAAGTCTTCAAGCATGAATGGGCAAATATTCCCCATTCTAAGTGTTCAAAATGGCTAAAGACATATCCAAACTGACTGATGACTGTGGTTTACAAAGTAATAAAAGGGAGACTTTTCCTATACTGTTATTCTAAATAAAAAATTTTAATTAATTTTCAGAGATGATTTTTTTTCTCTATATTTATGCCTATGATGAAAGTGTATGATTTATATGGTATACATTTCTAGATCAATAATGTCGACTATTTAACAAAACACAGGTCTAACAATTATTAGTGTACTTATATATTTATTTTTATTATTTTTTATTTTCTTTACATTATGAATGCATCGGAAGATGTGATTTATATTCAGTAAATAATGTTTGCTGTTTAATTCTACCCCTTTAAGGTGTAACCTAGACTTACCAGATGAATTCCTAATTAATATGGCTACACTATATAAGAACACACACCTTTGGAGCATGATATAAGCTTGATAAAGTCTTCCAGAGAGGACGAAACGCGTCGCTTGGCACCCTGCACCTTCCAGCTACTTCTACTCTTTAATGATTGTGGCTCTTTTTGATTTATACGGATAGACACTCACCTAACCTGTGCACTAACGAATTGTTTGCATCGTGGCTGCTCTTGCTATCCACCCCTGTACACCGGGCTAGCCACCCGGCTAACAGAAAACGGAGTTTACCACCGCACCTGAAGTATCACGCTGAGGACGTACAGCTTTAACTTCCCAAGGCTTTGGGTAACTGTATGGAATTTCTCTTTGTGTAGAAGTTGTGTTTTGTACCCTCACACTATTTCAATCAACAATTCTGCACTTGCATTGCCGCCGACACCCTCGTGCTATATTGCTTACAACCATTCCATTCAGCCATTACAAGAAGCTGCAACTTTGTTTCTTTCTCCTGTGCACAGTGAAATTGAGTGGTTCTAGCCACCCCTTTTATCGCAATTGCTTATTAGACATTAGTTTTCCTGCATCTAGCTGGTTTCATGTGCTGCTTTTATTTTATTTTATCTATTTATTTTAAGATTGATGTTTAAATAAATATTTGAATTTATCTCCTAAAGACCTGTGTTCTGCCTATTTTTTCAATCATTGAGCGTTGCATTATAAGAATTTTTTAGATTTGCTATACAGCGCTGTCTTTTCTCTACAATTTTTTTCCCCAGAGTCTAATGTGACAAAAAATTAAGGATTGTAACAAGGTAAAATAATATTCTATAGATGGTTATTTAAGAAACAGAGGGGAAAATTCGAAGCACAATTTAAGAGAAAAACTGAAATATCCCAATTTATGAAAAGATAAGTTATGAACTTATGGACTTTGAACAATTGCACTTTGCACCTATTCAGATATGAAATTCCCTGTCCAAACCTTGGCAACTTTTAGCTAGCAGAGAAAGGAGAAGGCGTGTAACTGGGGGCTTTATCCAGACTTAATAGTCAAATCTCTTCCAGAAGCAAACATATAGATTTTGTGATTCAGAACTACACACATAGGGGTAGATCCTGAGCTACGTACGCCAGCATATTTACACTAGCCGGTGAAATAAAAACGCTGTTTTGTATGTACTGAAGACGCGCGGAAGATGTTACACCACATTACTCTGAACGTACGTACCGGCCTAAGATCAACAGCGTAACTATGAACGAAGGGGTGTGACAGCCATACCACACCCGTTATTACGCTTCGGAGGTGGGGTGAGGCATTTAAATTGTACAGTATGGGCGTGTTTAGGCACTTATGTACATAAAGCCCTTACGTACGTCAGTAGTTACGGTTTGAAAAGTTAAGGTAGGGTTTTGCAAGCGTAAAACAGCCAACGTTCGTACGGCCGAGGGGAGTGGCTAGTAATTATGCTAGCGTAAATACGCTACACGTTGTCACGTAACTAGCCCATAGGTTTGGAGTTGCACTCCTACATATGGATGGTGGATCTCAGTGCATGCAGAATACTGGCCAAACCCTTACTGTATGATTTAAATTCCCACCCACAAAGCATACCTTGTGTGCACGGCACAAAAACCTTAAGGTATTGTCCTCCTATTGGGCATGATCCAGAACAACGCTTGTGAGCGAATTTACGCGTGGCGGAGACGTAAAATCGCCTTTTGGTAAGTACTGCGCATGCGCACCATAGAAAATACACTCAGAAGCATAGCGTAATTGTGAACGTATGGGTCATTCACGTATGTGTCACGTAAATACGTGTGGGCGTGCCAATTTCACATTAGTACAAAATACGTCTGAATTACGTTAAGTAGGCGGGGTTTGTATTTAAAGAGTACAGTATGGGCGTGCTTAGCTGCGTAAATTCGTCTAGCCCATACGTACGTGTGTGGATCACTGCGGTTGCATTGGAAAAAGTTAAGGTAGGGTTTGGAAAGCGTATCTTGACAAAATACGTACATTCAAGGTGCCGAGGGGAGTGTATAGAAATTACGCAGACCAAAATACGCTACACGAATAAACGTACGGCAAACGTAGTTCTGGATCTACCCCATTGTGAGTAAAGTGACCTCCCTTCACACACACGGGAATTTAGCATCCGGTGCTCCGAACGGAACGGAGGTGGAAATCTGGATTCAGCCCAAAATGTTTTGAAGCTTACTTTAAGTGTACTCATCATGGCCCATATTCACAGACCTGAGTGAGTTAAGTGCAGACAGATCCGCACCTAACTCACCCATCCTGCCCCTCCCCCTTTTTAAATACCTTATGGTACTTATAGCACGGACATTGCCTCTCCCCGCCTCCCCCTCTGCCCTCCCCCGCTAATCTAAATCACTCCCCCCCTTATTTATTTATATTGATTGCCGGTTATATTTTTATGTATATATTGTACCTAGGTACACCTGTTTTGGTTTCTTTCTCCATCAATTCAGCGCTGTCCTCTTATCAATTTTATTCATTCTAGTTTGGTTTTTTTAAGGGTGGGGACCCCTTTTTTGGTTTGAGGCTGCTGCAGAATTTTAGCGCTTTTTTGGTGGTATTATATAGTTTGGTTCATACTTATGTACATAAAGCTCTTACGTACATCAGTAGTTACGGTTTGAAAAGTTAAGGTAGGGTTTGGCAAGCGTAAAACAGCCAAAGTCCGTACGGCCGAGGGGAGTGGCTAGTAATTATGCTAGCGTAAATACGCTACACGTTGTAACGTAACTAGCCCATAGGTTTGGAGTTGCACTCCTACATATGGATGGTGGATCTCAGTGCATGCAGAATACTGAATCATTGGCCAAACCCTTACTGTATGATTTAAATTCCCATCCACAAAGCATACCTTGAGTGCACGGCACAAAAATCTTAAGGTAGAGTCCTCCTATTGGGCATGATCCAGAACAACGCTTGTGAGCGAATTTACGCGTGGCAGAGACGTAAAATCGCCTTTTGGTAAGTACTGCGCATGCGCACCATAGAAAATACGCTCAGTAACGTAGCGTAATTGTGAACGTATGGGTCATTCACGTATGTGTCACGTAAATACGTGTGGGCGTGCCAATTTTACATTAGTACAAAATACGTCTGAATTACGTTAAGTAGGTGGGATTTGTATTTAAAGTGTACAATATGGGCGTGCTTAGCTGAGTAAATTCGTCTAGCCCATACGTACGTGTGCGTATCACTGCGGTTACGTTGGAAAAAGTTAAGGTAGGGTTTGGAAAGTGTATCTTGACAAAATACGTACATTCAAGGGGTGTGCCTAGGGGAGTGTATAGAATTTACGCGCACGAAAATACGCTATGCGAATAAACATACGACAAACGTAGTTCTGGATCTACCCCATTGTGAGTAAAGTGACCTCCCTTCACACACACGGGAATTTAGCATCCGGTGCTCCGAACGCAGCAGAGGTGGAAATCTGGATTCAGCCCAAAATGTTTTGAAGCTTACTTTAAGTGTACTCATCATGGCCCATATTCACAGACCTGGGTGAGTTAAGTGCAGACAGATCCACACCTAACTCACCCATCCTGCCCCTCCCCCTTTTTAAATACCTTATGGTACTTATAGCACGGACATTGCCTCTCCCCGCCTCCCCCTCTGCCCCTCCCGTCCCCCTGCCCTCCCTGGCTAATCTAAATCCCTCCCCTCTCCCACTTCTACCTAATCACTCTCCGAGGTGGCATTACTCCGCCTCTTTCTACTTAAACTACACCGGGTGGCCTTTAAAGACCGCACAGAGGCAATGTACATTCCGAAATGGTATGTAGATTGCTTAAAGGACCTACTACGACTGCTTCTTAGGTGTGAACTCGGGCCCATTATATTATTTGTTATTATGCAATATATTTTATGTATGTCCCAAATCATTTTTATTGCAGCTAACAGCAACAGCGATACAGGTTGGCTGACTTTTTATTTCTTCCCTCCAGAAGATCTCCATGCCAGTATGGGGGAAGGGCTTAATGGTGATTTATGCAAATCGCATCCTGAAGCCCTGCCTATCAATATTATACTATTCATAGTTTTACTGGAGGGTGGGGCGGGGCTTGACAACACAAATTACGTCAACAAGCCACGCCCCATTCCTAGTAACACAAGTATTGATAGGTGGGGGATGGGCGAGACTTGAGGCCGTGATTTGCATAATTTCACTGCCTTAAGCTTGCCATACACTAGAGCGATTATCGCTTCCAGCGTGTGGCTGCCAATAAACGGGGTGATTTTCCCCTGGGGAAAGGTCCCGATATCGGCACCATACACAGCAGAGGCTGGGGGCGATAATCTCTGCTGGAGAGCCTGCAGCCAGCCTATTGGCTGGCTCCAGTCTCTCTGATTGGCTGGGTCTCCTATCAGTCAATCTTGACAGGAGACCCATGCAGCCAGCTTATGGTTGGCTGCAAAAAAAAAAATTCTCAATGGAAAAAACTCACACTGATAGGCTGCTGCGCGGTGTCCTCTCTCCCTCTGTCTGGGTATACAGCACTGGGTATACAGCGCTCTGCCCTCTCTCCCTCTGTGTTAAATGTGTATCCATGAGTCATTTTACACAGAGGGAGAGAGGGCAGAGCACTAGGTACCTTCAAAAATCCCAGCTAGGGACGATTATCAATCGGGAATTCCAAAAGATGAGATAATCGGACCCTAGCGTTTTTGGAGCGTTTTATCGGCGTTTAGAAAAAAATTCTTTACCATACACTAGAGCGATATTTGGCCCAGTCTTCGATAATTGTGCGTTTAAGCTCTTTTCGGTTTTCATGAGTCTCCCAGATATTCCGGAAGAGTCGGCAACCCTGCAATAATAATCATCATCATCATCAGACAGCATTTTTCTGTTTTCTAATTTACCTGTCATTGTGGGTGCAGTATCTCGCACTACATCCTGTGTTTAGTCTGGAACTAGCTGATAATTATAGAGTTGTTTTCAAAACATTTCAAGGTAAATTCCTTCAGCAGTCATCGTCAGTCATGTGCATAGTTTACTTCATCCATGATCTACAGCATTTCTATGCAAATATAGGTGCTAGTTTAGAATACATCCAAAATGCATGACTACGGTCTACATCAGGGGTTCTCAACCAGTGGTACTAGTGTCACTGGTGCTACTTGGACCACTGTCAAGCGGTACTCAGGGCTTCTTGGCAAGGTGTAAGGAAACACGATACCGGGGTGTGGTCTGTACGTGAAGCTGAGTGGACGCACATTTCTTGAGCTCCTCCATACAGCCTTCAAAATGACTGATTTTGGTGTGATCTACATGATTAAAGTCACCCACGATAGCCTACCACGTCTCCCTGTGTTCCCTGGAGCGTGCCCCCGTGTCATATTAGTGCGGCGGCTGGGGCTTTCCGAGGTAGGGGAGCCTCTTACTCCGGGGCTCTGCAGGGCCTTGAGGTCTCCGGTCTCCACGATCATTGGTGAAGAGCTACAAGGAGGGACCGTGAGACACTGTCGGATCGGGGAACAGATCAAAGAGGTTTGACTTACCTGTGAGCCACAAGGTGCCTGCGAGCTGTGGTATGCCCGGGAGACACGCGGAAGCTATACACCAGACCTGCGGTGCCTGGCGTCCTCCGGACCAGTGGGTTATCTACCGGACAGCAAGATAGACGCAAGAGTCGCCTGTGTGAGCCTGGTGGTTTTGGTGAGGTTCGGACGGCAGAGACGTGATTTTGGTCGGGGCTGCAAAAAAGCTAGGCCTGGAGGGAGAAACACTCCATGGCTGGAGCAAGTCACTTGCCGCCGGAGAGGTGGGTGAAGGTCCATGTTGGCTTAGTCTGGAGCTGTAAAGCCCAGTCCTGCACCCAAAGTTATTTGATTGCACAAATCTAAAGCCTGCAAGCAGACAAATTAGACTTACAACTGTTTTTGGCACCAAACGGTGAGACCAGCAGGCGCCATCTTGAAACACAGAGAGCTGAGAGGCAGAGTGACTGTTATTCCTCAGCTGCAATAGCAGCTCTTTGAAACATAGCCTCAAGTAAAGCTGAATTGCTTTTTGAGTCCATAAACCTCAGTGGGACTCTCCTGTGTATTAATACACCTACATTTCTGCTTTACTCCAAACAAAGATTTGTTGTGTTATCCTGCTCCCTGCTACTGCTGATACTACACATATCTCCAACATACAGTCCGGACTGGTTGGCACGGTCTGGACAGTTTCTGGCTCATACACTCTCCTCCATCTCAGGCGGGATAAAAGTTTTTCTCAGCTCACAGTACAGAATACAACAGCACAGGCCAATACTACCTATACTTACTATTACAACCCGTTCCGGCCAATTCCTCACAAACACAATAACAACAATAAAATGACTTAAGCCCTCCAGATTTCTCCCTATGTGACAACTATGCACCTCCTAATTTGTTCTGCATCTTTAACTCGAAACTATCATGCCGCCTAATACCCCTTTCACATTACCACCAAAAACCCGGGTTTTTCAGCAAAAACCCGGCATTTTGCAAAAACCCGGTTTTTTGGAGGTGATGTGAACCCGCCACTTCCGGGAGACCCGGGTCAAGAGACCCGGGACTTGAACACGGGAAAAAAGAAGGGTTTTTCCCGTGTTCAACCCGGGAAGGGTGGCAATGTGAAAGCGCCAGGGTTGTTTTCAACCCGGGTCTTTCATTTTGCCTCCCGATTGGCTTAGATTTGTCCACTGTTGCTATGGCAACAGTAAACAAATCTCTTTCTAGCG